>QEPC01012829.1:1221289-1241021 GCA_003113815.1 Sphenodon punctatus
TCTGTTGGCTCCCCCCTTCACCCCCAGCCATGGTCCAAGCTTCACCCCGGGCCACGTTTGACTGTGGTAAACATCTGGATGTGAGCAAACAGACATGTACAGTGCTTTCACCACCCCCCATGTTTGGCTGAGGTTGACTGTGGTGGACATTCACCACGTCACTTCTGAAATCACCCTTGGTTATATTATTAATGCCTTCTACTGTACTAAAGTGAAGTTACCTCCTCATGCACCCAGGTATAAGTAAAGGCTGTCTGGATCTCAGCAAAACCTATAGATATTTAAGTTCTTCTAAATGTTTATCGATCAAATATCCAATAATTATAGAAGATTAAGATTAAAAACTAAGCACATACGTGTCAAGTTGTACTACAATATTTTTTACTTCCCTATCAGTGCTACTTAGCATGACTAGCTTAGCTCTGCCACCACACTTGAAAAATATTTTGTGTAGATGTAGTAAAATTCACATGTTGAAAATAATTATTTTTCAATTATACTAAAAATCTTCAGATGTAATCTTGTATTAAACATGATTAATATTTTATTATGTTATTAATGATTAAACATAAACATAAACATCAGCAGAAAAACTAGGCAATATTTAATTTAGATTTTAAAAAGAAACAAAACCTTGTTACTTTTCATGTTTTATATTAATGCTCTGTGAATGTGATTAATATCCCTAACAATAATGTTGTTATTTATGAAACCAAGCCCCAGGAAGGGGATGAGTTTTTAGAATCGAAATCCTCATTAAGGAAAGCATGTAACTATAGTGAGAGTAGTCTCGGCTGAATATACTTGAAATTACACATTATGCTTAACTCAAGGTCTGTATGCTGTGTTGGGGTGTATGGCAGGATAATGTTTTGAGATCTAGAAAAGAAAATGTAGACCATTATAGTCTATATAGAATATTAGGAGGTCAGAAGGAGCAAGGGAACTGAACTAACATCCTTTTGGTAGAAACTTTTATTACGGGGAATGAAGTCTCTGTTAAATTGTACTAACTTAGGGAAAATTTGTATTGGTAAACAAGATTGGCTTTTATTTTCTGTTTTTAAAATATTGAGGAGTTGTGCTATAGGACCATATGTCATTCAGGTGACGACTGACCATTTTGCCCTTCCCCCGTTGGCTTGCCAATTTTATTATGGAATTTAGAGCAAATTGATAGGACTTGAGGTGAATGCTCACGTTTCAGGGTGTCTATAGAAAAGAGGTCTGGTTAAAGAACATTAAGATTCTCAAACCTAGATTTCCCAGTGCTACCAAGTTTTATGATTTTTTTTTTTTTTATTTTTTTTTTTAAGAAGCCCTAGCTGAAATGAAAATCCCATGGTACAAATTTACAAGGCTTTGATTTAAATTAAATGGCAGATATCAGGTACTTTTTGTGGCTTCATTATGCAAACATACTTGGTGTAGGGCTGGTCACAGTCATGAATACTGCCCTGACAGTGTCTGTAGCATCAGGACTTTGGTTAGTTTCTGATGAATGACTAGAGATGCAGAGTTATTATATGGACAGTTTTATTTTCAGAATAATAGCCATCACATGCTACAAATATTTTGTTTCATCTCTGGCTTTTATTATTGCAAAACACCCAAGCTCCAGATGTAGGTATTTCATTTTATTGTCATTACAACCCTATGAAATAGGTACTGTAAATCAAAAACAATTAAAGAGCTGGGCATGGAGGAGACCAGGTTCTACAGCCTTACACAACATTCTTGTTTTGAAAGTAGTTGGCTCTTGATGTGCTTCAGATGATTACAAAAAATTCTCCTGTAAAATATTTACATATGTGGAGAGACTGCAAGCCAAAGAAGTTCCCTGATCCATCAAAAATAACACAAAAGGAACTTCCAAAATGAGTTGTTTGGGTTTCAGTAGTCTTTACTTTGGGAGTAATTCAGAAGGGGTAATAGAATCCTAAAAAAGGAAACACTGCCTTCTGTTAGAATAGTTCTGAATGCCAAAAAATGAAAAATCATGAGAGAAAATGATTGTATTATCAAATCTATCACTTCAGATGAACAGAAGAAAAACTATGGTGAATTGTAAACGAATAACATAGGCTCATAGCAATGTCTGATGATTTCTGTTTTCTCAGTTAACTATTTTTTCTCCTCTTGAGTGTTTTATTAAAAATCAATTATGTTTCCTGCTTACTAATTTGTCTACAGATAGCTGTTTCTCTTATCCTTGCAATCTTCTCTATTCCTATTTAGTATAAATTGACTATTTTAAAGAGCGCCTTTTAAAGAATCTTCCTGCTTTGGGTATGAATTTTTATTGTTGCTGCATATGATAGAAATTAAGATACCCAGTGTATTTGTTTTTTATATTCCCCACATAACACAGTTTAGTACAATAATAGTTCATTTCCTTTTCTCATTCTGCTTTTTGTAATGGCAAACCTATAGCTGGAAATGAATGTCTGTTCTAATGCAGTGAATCCTGAGTGTTCCTACAATTTCTTTGACTTAATCAGAAGTTGTGTGGGTTTTTGACCTGAAACGAGTAATCGCAGCGAATGCTGTTTGCCTCTGAAACGGATCATTCACTTCCACTTGTGCGCTGAGGTAAATTACCAGCTTTTTTGCCATTTGTTACTATTTCCCAGCACGTTTGGTATTTCAGTCATTCAGTAAATTGCTCGGTAAATCAAACACCCCAGCACGTGGGGGGGAGATGCTTGCTGCCCTAGCCCTAATGTAAAATGAACAGAGGGGGGCTAACACTATATTTTATATAGTACTGGCTAAGGCATAAAATTGCCCCCAAAATGACGGTAATTGACACAAATGACGGAAAATTGCAGGCACAGATCTTGCAGTGGCGGAAGCACGGAAACTTTGACTGGTGAGGAAATACTGATGAACAGTTGGAAGTGCTCCTGAAAAAGTGGACATTTCTTGACGGTAAGGGAACACTTGCTCTTCACTCGGCTGTAGTGGGTGTTAACTTTCTTGGAAAGCACTTGTTACTTTGGTAGGTCGGGCTTTGTTGATATTAGACCACTTTCAGAAACAGTCAGAGTTGGCCTAACTCTGGCCTTTTTTACATGGACCTGGGTGTGTGTGGGGTGTGTGTGTGTCAGTGCGGTGGGTGTAGGTGGGTGTGTGCCCACTTACATGGACACACACCCACCTACACCTACCGACACCCATCTCCACCCACGGAGCATCCTCCATTCTGTTGGAGGGCTCTGTGGGTGGAGATGGGTGTGGGTTGGTGTGTGGTGGGTGCGCAGTGGGAGCACACATGCACAAACACCCGTCGCCCGTGGCGTTTACACAGGTGCTCACCCATCCCCCCACCTACCGGCGGCCGTTTACACGGACTGCCCCTCCCCCCCCGCCGCATACCCACCCGAACACCGAGTGAAGGGGGGTGGGGGGGTGGGGCAGGGCAGTCCATGTAAAAATGGCCAATATTTTCATTTAAATTACGAATAGTAGAACTCCCGTTGACGCCACTGGGAGCAGAAGCAGGTCAACACTGAGTGCTTATCGTTTAACTTCCTTGGGGCCTACTTCCATTGAAATCTAGAAGATCAGTTGCTGTTTGGCACTTCTGAAGCTAAAACATTGGTGTGCCTTTATTATATAGAAATATTCCCTCTTGTTTGTCACAAACTTATTTTTATATTGGAACTGGTTCAAGTAACTTGTAATTCATAATGTTGTAATATATGGATTGCATTTCTTACATAGTGTGTAGCAGGCATGGATTAATACAAGATCAGGTTGAGGGGTAGTTGTTTGTATATTTTAATGGCATTATAGGCTATTTTGGTGCCCACTTGCAGCTAGCTAATGTCCTACTCATGCTCTGATTCGTTTATATCCCATTAATTGCAAAAATACTCACACATTATTTTTGCAGGCAGAACATGATGGTGAAATGTTTACACTTTTATTATTTAATTTAGATATTTGTTTCTTAGATTTTTATCCCACCTCTGTCGCTCTCAGGTAACTCGGGGCGGCTAACATATGAAATAGTAAAATCAATGTAGTAAATACTAAATATAAATATACAATACAATAATAAAAGACCCCAGAACACCAGGAAAACCAGCCCTGATCTGTTGTAAAAACATAACCCTTACACTACTCATTAACCCATCCACCACCCACTTCCCCCTCCAAACGCCTGATGGAACAGCCAGGTTTTGCAGCTTTGCTGGAATGTCAGGAGATCTGGACTGAGGTGAATCTCCACCGGGATGGCATTCCAGAGGGACAGTGCAGCTGCCAAGAATGCCCGCCTGTCGGTCCAAAACTGTCGCTAACATAGGACCTCCAGGAAGGTGCCCCTGGCCAACCACAGGGGCTGCCCCGGGTCCCAGGGGGTGAGACCCTCAGGTAGGCAGGGCCCAGGTTGTGTAGGGCTTTAAAGTTCAAAACCAGCACCTTAAATCGGGCACGGAAGATAATAAGCAGCCAGCAATGCTTGGAGCACTGGTTGTATGTGCTCCCTACAGCCTGTCCCAGTAAGCAGACGGGCCACCACATTTTGCACCAGCTGCAGCTTCTGAACTGTCACTATGGGCAGCTCCACGCAGAGTGTATTGCAATAGTCCAGCCTTGAGGTGACGAATGCATAGATAACTTTGGCGAGGTCGGAGTCCGAGACATATGGGCGGAGCCTCTTCATCAAATGTAATTGGTGAAAGGTGCCCCTGCCCACAGCCACCACCTGGAAATTCAACTGCAGCTGTGAATCTAGGGGCACCCACAGGCTCTCCACAGATGGAACTGAGGGAGAGTAAACACCCCCAATAACAAGAGTGCCCCCTCTCCCAGATCACCTACACCCCTCCCGCCCCATCAGCGTAATTTCCATCTTGTGGGATTGAGCTTCAGTTGGCTTGACCTCCTCTAGTGCCCCACAGGGGTCAAACACCAGGACAGCAAGGAGATGTCTGGGCCTGAGTTGGATGAAAAAGATAGATACAGCTGGGTGTTGTCAGCGTATTGATGATGATAAACTCTCCAGCTGCGCATGTCCTACCCAAGCGGCTTCATATATATGTCAAATAAGAGAGGGGACAGAGTTCAACCTTGCGGAACCCCATGAGAGGTCACTAGAGGACACAGTACAGTTCCCTAGGACCATCTGCTGTGATCTTCCTGCAGGGTAGGAGTGGAACCATTGCAAAACCCTGGCCAAGTCACCCTGGGTTCACCCAAGTTCACCCTGGCCAAGTCCTGCAGTTGGGTCACCAACATCTCATGGTAAACGGTATCAAAAGCTGCTGATTGATCCAGTACAACCAGTAGGGTCATCCGACCCCTGTCCGGTTCTACCAGGAGGTTGTCGTCCAAGGCCACTAATGCCATCTGTACCATGACCTGGACAAAAGCCCGACTGTGTGGGATCAAGAAAATGGATGCCATCCAGATGTACCTGCAGCTGATAGGCCACAAACCATTCAATAACCTTCCCTAAAAAGGGAAGGTTAGAGACAGGCCGATAGCTCACCAGGGCATCAATGTCAAGGGATGGTTTTTTGAGGAGAGGCCGGGCCACAGCCTCCTTGAGGCAGTCTGGCACCTTTCCCTTCCGAAGGGAGGCATTGATCACCCTGGCCAGCACTGGCCCCAATGTCTCCCTAGAAGCCTTGACCAATCAGGAAAGACATGGGTCTAACTCTCAAATGGTGGCCTGAGCAAACCCCAGGACATCTGCCACCTTGGCAGGTGTCACCAATTGGAACTCCTCCCATAAAACCTGACCAGACAGAGCATTCCTAACTTTTGACTCTGCTGCTGCCTCTGAAATGGTGGAGTTGAAGTCCTTTAGGACCTATAAGGAACGTATTATGTTTAAAGAAAATATTTTTATGTTTTCTTTAGCTGATTTATAATAGCACATCAACAATGTTGTTTTTAGGCACTGCTGTACCTGGTCACTTTTCCTGGTACTTTGTTTCTATGAAGCATTTCACTTTTTATCCTGGCTATTTGAAACATGCAAACTGGTTCTGTTAGCTGTAAACATGAGTGGTGTACACATGAGTGCCTGAAGTCTTAAGAAGAACATACATGCTGGCATAGACCAATGTCCATCTAGCCAGCTCCTGTCCCAAGAGTGACCAGCTGTGGTTGCTTCAGTTCACACCGGGTCATTAATTCTCTGCTGTTCACACTCCTCCCCAGCAGTGATAGACCTTAACCCCAAAGCCCAGGCCAAAGTGGGTGGGTTAGGGGTTTTTAATCTCCCCCTACTCTTATTTATTGTTGTTGTGCCTAACCCTGTTTTAATATTATTAGGAGTGTTTTTTACATTTTTATATGATTGTATTTTTATGTTTTAAAATTGTTAGCCACCCCGAGGTGTCTTCAGGAGGAGCAGGATAAAAATTGATAAAATAAATAAATAAAATAAATATCAACTTGACTTCGATCCTTTTTACACAAGACGCACCCATGCATGAACACCCAGAAATCTAGGTGTTCATGCGTGGGTGCGTCTCGTCTAAAAGTCGCGGTGGGTTGGTAGTCGTGCGTGTATGCATGCTCATGCGAACGTGCACAGCAGCCTCCTCCCATTGTGTACACATGGAGCAATTGGCGAAAATGGCGATTGCTTTGTGCGTGGAGATGGGTGTGCGCTTATCTACACCGTACCCCCACCCACCGGGCACACAGCAGCCCTTTTCAAATGGGCCACGATGTGGCGGGGGGGGAGGTGGAGGTAATGGGGGTGTGCTGTGGTGAGTGTGCGGTTAGTGGGTGACAATTACACGGATGCTCACCCATCTCCATACATGGAGCCATCGCCATTTTGGGTGATGGGTTGAGCACAGAAGCACGCACCCTCGCCGCAGCGGTCACATGGGCGCTCCCCGCCCATTCTCACATGGGGGGGAGGCGTCTCGTGTGAAATGGGCTAAAGGTTGCCCCTGCCTCCCAAGGCCCATGTAAAAAGGGCCAAAGTTATTTGCAGACTTATTCTCTTAAGAACTTATCCAGGCCTTTTAAAACCCACTTATGCTGTTGACTTTAAAAACTATACTGGGCAGTGAGCTTCACAGATGAGTTTTGTCTTGAGTGAAGAGTAACTTCATTTTTTTGTTGTAAACCTGCTGCCAATTTCTTCTGATGGGTGTCCCCTAGCATTAGTATTTTGGGAGGGTAAAAAAAATCTTTTTATTTACTTGTGCATTATTCATAATTTCATCAGTTAAAAAACAAGATTTAAAATTTATAGTTAAGGTGAATTATTCATAATATTTTCCCATTTTCCCAATCTAATATCACCATACTTTAAGTCCTATACTTTCAACTTACTTCACCACATCACTATTTTTCACCCTCTCTATATCCTTCCCCCCTCAAAATTATCACCCCATCTTTATAGAATATGAAAATTCTGTCGTAACAACCCATATTACATTGCTTCACACACTCTAAAATTAAAGAAATTCATTACTTATTATTCACATGCCTATGCGTTGTTATGACATAATTGCCATGTTCTTTAAAGGTGAGGTGGTGATAATTTTGAGGGAGGAAGGATATAGAGGGTGAAAAATAGTGATGGTGTAATGGAATGCCTTCTCGAGGTGTGATTGCGCCTCTATAATTTTGTAAACCTCTAAGTCACATTAGTTACCTCTTTCTTTAGTGGAGGAACCTAGTCCGTATACCACCTAGGGAAATACTTGCTCCGATGATTTTAAATTATGGTGTTATACTGTGATCATATTTGCCTGTCAATTTGTTTTGATGGTCATCAATGAAATAATGATTTTGGAGAGTGATTTTGGATGATATTAGAAGGAAATGGCAGTAGTGATCTGGCCTGTGAGTGTGCTGGTTAACTAAAACGTAATTTGAAGTTGTAAAGAATTTTTCAATTTCCTTCAATACTTATCAACGTATTTGAATCCCAAATTTTGCTGAGATTGCATTGTGCAAAAATAACCTGTTTACCCAGTTGAACTGAAACCTTGCACTCCTAAATGAAATTTTAAAAAAGCACAAAGGACTCGGAATCAGAGAGACAAAGTTTGTAGTGCCTGAATGACTCCTTGGATCATCAAAGTTCAGTAGTAGAGTATTAGTAAGAAGCAATTCTACATAAAAAGGGTCATGCATGTTCTCCTTTTGTGGAGAGCGTTATGGATTGAGTCGTAACGAAGAGGCAGGGGATGGAGAAAGGAGGTAAGAAAGAGAAACGATCAACTTTGCAGCTCTCTGTGTTTGGTAAATGGTTCTAACGTCTGTTTTAAAATGCAAGTAGGGGAATCACTAGCAGCACACTGAACGGAGTGGGGACTTTCAGATTTGTAATATTTTTTGGCCCAGTGTTTATAGAGCTCTTTGGTTTAGTGTAGTTATTTAGACTTCCCACTTCTTGAAGCCCAAATTTGACACCCAAATGATTTCCCATAGTAAGAAAAGGTGTGGAGTTTTTTTGTTTGTGCCTTTGAGGACAGAAAATCTCTCTCTGGACTGGAGATTCTCCTTTTGCCTGTTGGAAGATGTGCTTGGCCTAAATCTCCTGCATTTGATTAAGCTCTGCTCCTGGATAAAAAGCTGAAAGACTTTATTGAAGGAGAGAGGATATACTGGAACATTCTTTCGACAGAGCATGCAAAAAAATCTCTCAAAAAATGTACAAACTGGTGTGGGAGCTTTATTATAAATTACTCTTGAAATCCCACTTGTGTTTTTTCTCCTAACGCTAAAGAGATAATGTGTGTGCAGCCTTATTGGACATCATGGTATATTTGTACAATATTTATTTACAAATGAGAGTGTTGTTTTCTGGCTGGATTCTGGGTGTGTGGAATTTTAAAGTGAAACTTTAATGGTATGAGGCTAGATTCTTTTTAAAAAATGCTGCTACTTGTTTATATGATGCTGATTTGATCTGGATTTAGATGATTGATGCAACTGTCAATTGTCTGTAGAGCATTAGTCTTTACTTAAAATTAGGGCTTAAACACCCTCAAAAACGAGCAAACCCATTAAATCAGGACGATCTGACCTGAAACAAAGGAACCAGTAACAAACACTACTCGATCGAGCACCTAATTTCACCATTTTGTTTATTTCATTAATTTTGTTCTTAATTAACTAATGAAAAACAAAAGAAATACCTGAAATGGCAAAAATTGGGTGCTTGATCATTGTTCAGGTTGAGTGAAAACTGCTTGAAATTGAAAGAGCAAGGGTGTTTTCCTCTACCTGTTTCAGCTCTACATAAAATATATCCTAGCAATGCCTTAAGTTTTTGTCATGCTGGAAAGGTAGTATGCTGGTTATCCTATTTTGTCTTGTCTATTGCCAGTGCTCAAACTGGGTGAAAAGGAGGTTGACTGAAGTCTCCAAAAAACTCCAGGCATTTACTAACTTTGTAAACTAGAACTGAGACTCGGAGTACAGAATTTGTCCTCCACAAAGTAGAAGGTGGAGGCAGTCCATACCTCTGCTAGAAAAGATAGATGGAACTCTTCAGTGTGAAGACTGGCTGCTGAAATTGTTTTGAGGTCCTAAACCATGTAGTCCTTTACTATTTCAGATTGTCTGGAATACAACACTGCACCTTTATTAATTTCTTTACATTAGGGCCTATACCATTCAGGGCCCTGAAAACTCAGCCACTGCAGAGAATGCATGGGCATGATATGATCACGGCTACCCAAACCATGTAAGCAGCCATGCTGCTGCATTCTGAACAAGCGTCAAGTGACGGATAAGCACTATTGACAGCCTGTAGAGAGGGAGTTACAGTAATCAAGCCTCATGGCTACCAGGGCATAAGTCACTGTGGCAAGGTCAGCCTGGGATAAATAAGGACGTAACTTATATAAATTGTGTAGCTGAAAGAAACATCTCCAAACCAATCTGACATCTGAGTTTTCATGGACAGAGTGTGGTCAAAAATGATGCCCAAGTTGATTACCTCAACGCCTACCTCCACCTGGACCCCATCCACATACAGAGTCCCGAGGGGGGTAAGAGCATCCTCATATTGGCTGCCCTTCCCCATCAACATCACCTCAGTCTTCCGCGGATTGATCACAAGGTAGCTGACGCATCCAGCCAGCTATCTCATTCAAGCATTTCTCCAAGGCAGAGGCAGAGATGGCAGGTCTCATGCGGCAAGAGAGAGCTAGTTCTATATCATCTGTATACTGATGATATTCAACCCCGTGCTTGGTTATAACATCCCTGAAGAACATCCATAACATCCCTGAAGAACATCCATGTGTATGCTGAACACCATGGGTGAGAGAATAGTACTTTGAGGAACATTGCAATTCAAGCTTTTGGGCTGACGCATATGTAACCTATGTTGCATATAGAAACTATATAGTATTTAGTAAAAAATAGTTCTGGGGGCTGATTTGCCTTATTCAATTCAACCTAAGTAGATACTTAAAATGTCAACATTGCTAGCCAGTCAATGCCTAATGAATGTAAGAAAGGAGAGGAAGTATCGTATGAAGATATACTTATTCTCCTCTGAGTGCTCGATGTTGGTGGGCCTTTACAACATATGGTGGAACTGGGCGAGGCGGGGGGGGGCATTGCCAACTTAATTTCCTAAAGAGGAGCTCAGCTTTCAAAATTCGGGAGTCACTGTTTTAGCAGGATTAGTGTAGGTCATTGCTACTCAAATCTAGCACAGATTTTGCAGAAAAAATAATTAGATCTATCCCTGTGTCTACCTTAATAATTACATGACTGGTTAAAACACAAACAACTCTATTTGGTAGTTAAATTCCAAGGTATAATTCTGGGAGGGGAGAAATGGAGTAGATGTTAACTAGCCATAGGTGAAACTGCTACTAACTATCCAAACATTTGTCTAGTCTTGTCATGACAGACATGCTTACAGTTTTGATATCTACAAAATACAGAAAGAAAAGCGACTGGTTACTTCTAGCTTAAAGACCATTCTAAGTAGATGTAGATTTCTGCAGTATATTTCATCAGCGAGGCACGTATCAATCACTGCTTGCTTGTGTTTCCCTTTTTGTTTGTTCTATCTACTTTTTGTCTTCCATTGACAATGTAAGTGCTTTTATTTTATTATTTATTAAAATGTATACCCTGCTCTTCCCTGAAGGCTCAGGGTGATCTATAGAAACAAAAACACACAAGAAAAAAAGATAATAAAGTGCAATACAATAAAATTCCTACCCTCACCCCAAAATTCCTACCCTCAGCTCACATACACAAAAGGGCTCCAGTGGCCATTTAGCACATGTACAATTCGGAGTAGGTAGCTTGAGCAGGAAGCTTTGCAGCAAGGGTGCTTGCCGGGAGGGCCTTCCCAGCAGTGGTGGGCCGACGGAGCTTCAGTAAAGTCCCCTGTGCCTGGTAAGGTTTCCCATTGACTTCAATGGAATCTGAATCTGTAATTAATCCAAAAATTACAGATCCAAATCTGGAATGATCTGAATCTGTAATTCAGTCTGGATGCCCAGCCCTATAAAAGAACAACAGTAGTTGTTCTCCACAGTATCTCCCAGAATTTGTACTTGGATGTTGCACATCTGTTTACCCAAATACAAGGTTGTGACTTGAGATAAAAACGAGCCCTTTTGCTTAAGTATTTTTTTTTTTTAATGTAGTTTATATTGTACTCTGTTGTTTATGCAGTGCCTGATTTATTGTACTGAAATAATGCTTTAGTGTATTGATGAAATTTGTAATGCCTGAATACTTTTAGAAGGATGTAAGAGTCGTGTATGACTAAAGCAGATGATGAAGCAACTTTTTCATTAGAGTCCACGTTCTGATGAACAGAAGTAAACTGAAGTAACTACTTTGATTTAATTAAATTGAAGTTGCTACTATTTGGTAGTGTCCAGACAAACAGCATAAACCATAGTAATACTAGGTAAATTTTATCCTTACCTGAGATGTAATGACCACTGAACTGTGGTAATAACTCTCATGCTGATACGTGTTCACACAGTTACTTTGAAATACAAACCTAAGGGAAATGTGTACTCCTGATTTCGGGGATCTATACTTCTCTTCCTTCTCCTGAATAATGTTGGCTTAGTGTTCGGTTCATTTGAATGCTTCAGGAGTAAAACAGAAGTATGGCTCAACTACGCTGAATTAACATTGGTTGGAACGTGGCTAGAGTTACCTTTGGATCTGTCTCCATCCTGTCAAACAGCTTGTGCAGTATTTTGGACAGGGAACAGGCTCATATGACATTTAGTGATTGTGGAGTGTTTGTGTTCATGTCCACTCTATACCATTACTTCCTCTTATTGAAACACTTTTTCATATAGAGTGGGTTTATGTTGTTAGCCTATACAAATTACTAAAGATATTTTCTGGCTCAATATTCTACTCCTGTCCCACCATGCCCCCTCAATGAATCCCTCCTCTATCTTGCTCTTTCCCACTTCATCAGAAACAAGCTATTTATCCTCACTTGCAAGGCCTTTGCAACTCTCTTGTGCTGCTTAGCCATTTTCTTTTTCACTCACTCCACACTACTATTGATGTAGTGTGGACCTCCTTCGACCTCCATTTCTCCTCCTCTTCCCTTCCTTCCTGTATGATTTCTTACATATGTAATCTTTTATACATATAGAACTTTGACCAAATGGTCTATAGACCACTACCCTCTCATTGGGACCCAATAAAAATTAGCCAACTAGTGGTGGCTGGATTAAGTACCTGCCTTACATGATTGGTATTATCTATTCAGAAAAGAAAGCAAATAACTTCAAAAGACTCAAAGCCATCCATATAACATGCTCGTGAAGGCTTAATATCATTATGAAGACTTGGTTTACTGAGGGAATGTAGTGTATGAAGCAAGTAGGCAGGAGGCTAGAGCGATGCTGGCGTCGGACTTGCTCTGACTCCGACTGACTTCTCCATAGGGCCCATTTGTGGTCCTATGTTGAGGCTGTGAGGACAGCAAAGGAGGCGTTCTTTGCTGCCCTCATAGAGTCTGCAAAGTCACGCCCGACAGAGCTGTTTTGGGTGGTGCGGGGGCTGGTCAGTCCGGCCTCCCTCCACCTGGACGGGGACTTGTCCCAGGTCCGCTGTGAGGAGTTTGTCACCTACTTTGCAGACAAGATCGCTTGGATTCAGAGTGACTTTGACATCAGGTTGGGGGCAGTAGGTGGAGAGTGCGAGGTTACGGAGGCCCTGTCTGGTCCAACTTTGTGGGGGGAGTTTCAGGAAGTGACGCCAGCCGATGCGGTCGGTGGATGTGCTGGGGGTCTGCGAGTGTCACCAGTTGTGAACTTGATCCTTGCCCGTCCTGGTTGGTGAAAGCCTCCAGGGAGACATTGGGGACGGTGCTGGCAAGAGTGGTTAACGCATCCCTGCGGCAGGGGAGGCTGTCGCCCAGCCTCAAGGAGGCTGTGGTGTGCCCCTTGCTGAAGGAAACCATCATTAGATGTGGACGCACTTGCCAGTTACCGACCTGTCTCTAACCTTCCCTTTTTAGGGAAGGTTATTGAGCAGGTGGTGACGATCCAGCTCCAAGCACATCTGGATAGCATCAGTTTCCTAGACCCTTTTCAATCTGGGTTCCGTTCTGGCTATGGCACTGAAACAGCGTTGGTGGCCTTGGTTGACAATCTCCGCCGGGAGATGGATGCAGGATGTTCTACATTTCTCATCCTGCTAGATCTCTTAACTGCTCTTGATACTGTGGACCATGGGCTGCTGTTGAGATGGCTGCAAGACCTGGGGGGTCTGGGCGGGACTGTTCTTGAATGGTTCCACTCATTCCTCTCGGGGAGAAGCCAGCGGGTGGTGTTGGGAGCTGAAACATCTTGCCCCCGTGCCTTATCCTGCGGCATTCTGCAGGGTTCTATCCTGTCTCCTTTGTTGTTTAATGTAGATAATCAGCCCTTGGGGGAGGTCGTGAGAGGGTTCGAGGTGCAATGTCACCAATATGCTGATGATACTCAGCTGTACCTCTCTCTTTCAGCTGACCCAGACCCTGCTGTCTCATTGCTATCCCAGTGTGTGGAGGCCATGGCGGAGTGGATGTAGCAGAGCAGACTGAAGCTCAACCCCGATAAGACGGAGGTGATGATGGTGGGAAGGGCGAGGGAGGTGTCGGCCCCCCTGATTGGGGGGGAGGGTTCGCCCTCCTATAGCTCAGCAGGTTTAGAGTCTGGGGGTGGTGTTGGACGCAGACCTCTGCCTGGAGCAGCAGGCGGAGGTAGTGGTGAAGGCCGCCTTCCGCCAGTTATATCTGGTGCGGAGGTTGCGTACGTACATCTCCGGCCCAGACCTGGCCTCCCTCATCCATGCCTTCGTCACCTCGAGGCTGGACTACTGCAACGCGCTCTACGTGGGGCTGCCCTTGTTCCTGGTTCGGAGGCTGCAGCTAGTGCAGAATGCGGCGGCCCGGCTCCTTTTGGGGACAGGTCGCCGGGACCACATAACNATGTGGTCGGGTCGTCAGGAGCATATAACACCTGTGCTTTGGACTCTGCACTGGCTGCCAATAGCGTGCTGAGCCAGGTTCAAGGTATTGGTGTTGATCTATAAGGCCCTTCATGGTCTGGGGCCGTCCTACCTCAGGGATCGCCTCACCCTTCGTGTCCCAGAGTGACTCGTTCGGTCTGTTGGGGGTGCCTTCTTGGAGGTCCCCCATGTTAAGCGGGGGGCCACAATGGCGAGGGCATTCTCGGTGGCCGGGCCGTGTCTTTGGAATTCCCTCCCGGAGGAAGCTCGCCTGGCCTCAAGCCTTTTGATATTCTGGCAGGCTTGTAAAACCTGGCTGTTCGGCCAGGCCTTTGGGGAGTCTGGTGGGTTAGGCTTTTGGCTCTCCCCTACCTTTTATTTCTACCTCTTTATTTTTGTTGCGCGCATTCAAATATTTTCTCGGATTAGATTGTATGCCTCTTGAACCAGGAACTGTGTGTGTGTGTGTGAGAAAAATATATATATTACCATTCCCTAGCATACTAAATCACAGCTCACACCTAAACTCTTTTCAACTGACAGCTACAGTACGTAATACTAACCTTATAAGTTACTATGCTGTTGAGTACTACAAAGGTCACTGAAACCCACTCTGCTGAAGTTATTCAAGCATCAACTCTAGTATACTCTGACTTTAACCAGCTGAAAAACACCAGGGTCAGAGTTTGATTTCATTTCTACTGCTCATATTAATCTCTTCTTTCCCATGAGGTGACAAGTGTTTAATATTTCCCTTGGTTCCCCTTTGTTTTCTCCACTCTAAAGGAATATGAATTGTCATGTGTCTAAACAAATTTTCTCTTTATTTATTATTATTATTATTATTATTATTATTATTATTTTATTATAATTAGCACTTGTTTAGCGCCAGCTGTGTACCTGGCACTTTACAGAACAATGAGATGGATGCGGTCCCTGCCTACGCCTTACAATCTAAAAGACTCGGAGGGGGGAGACAAGGAGAGGAGACATAAGGAGAGACAAGGGACAAAACATTCATGCAGATGCGAAGTCTCAGGTGCACGTGCTTGACTTGGTTGCAGTCAGGGGGAGGGCAGACTGTAAATGTTGAGAGGAAAGTTCTAAGAAGTGTCAGGAAAGGCGGTGAGGAAGAGGTGGGTTTTGAGGAGGGATCTGAAGGAGCGGAGGGAGGGGGCAAGGCGGATGTGGGCAGGGAGGGAGTTCCAGGCAAAGGGGGCAGCAAGGGAGAGGGGGCGAAGGCGGTTAGGGGAGCAAGAGAGAGGATAGAGGAGGAGCAGAGAGTGCGTGCAGGAGTCTGTAAGGAGATAAGGGTTGAGAGGTAAGGGGGAGCCAGGCTGTGTACTTGAACACCAATAGTTTGTGAAGGATGCATTGGCGGAGGGGGAGCCAGTGAAGTGAGGAGAGGAGAGCCTGCACGTGGTTGAAGCGACGGGCCGAGCGGATGACCCTAGCAGCGGAGTTTTGGATGGAGATAAGGGGGGAGAGATGAGAGCGGGGGAGGCCAGCAAGGAGGAGGTTGCAGTAGTCAAGGCGGGAGATGACCATAGCATGAACAAGGGTTTTAGCTGAGGAGACAGAGAGAAAGGGGCGAATCCGAGCAATGTTATAGAGGGCAAAATGACAGGACTTGGCAACAGAGTCGATGTAAGGATTAAAGGAGAGGTAATTCTACAAAGTATTTATGACTCTAGTTCTTATTTTATATTTAGCATGTTAGCAGTGATTTGTTTTGTAGCTAAACATATAATCTATGTTCGAGGTATATTTTATTTCCTTACACAACATGGTGAAAAAACTCACTTCTTTGCACTCCTGGTTTAGTGAGGACATTTTTTCCCTTTTTGGGGTGTTTTTTTTTGGGGGGTGTGAGGAGGACTGTGAGCAGTTCATGGTGTTAAGCAGCAGTAGCTCCTGACCACGCATACCTTTCTCTTGAATGATAATGTTTCTTTACAATTTGTTAGTTCAGGTTGTTTTTTTTCCACCAAATAATAAGATTTGTACAACTTTAGAAAACTGAGTAGCTCCAGTCTTAAACCAGTCTTTGTTTCTAGTCTTCTGAATAACCAACACTGGCTTGCTTGCTTTAAAGAAGTCTTGGTAAGAAAACACCATGAGACCCTTTTTAGATTATATGGTGTCTGTAAATGGGACAGTGGGCAATTTCAGACATTACGAAATCGCTGCTCACCACCGTGAGTCCCAGTGGATTCCGTGTGGTGACAGCGATCATGGTAACGTCCGTTTGATCCCCGCCAGATGTTCACCATGGTGAATTTCTGGCGGGGATCAAAGCTAACCACGGTTCTGGACCTCAGGCCGGCCTGAGGTCCAGAATCGTGTTTAGATTGCCCAAGATCCGGGATGGACCAAAAGTAACGTCTGTTACCGTGGCCCATCACAGATTGTGGCCCCAACCACGGTATGGCCCGCCTGTCTCTCCAAGGGCGGCTGGCCGTGGGAGTGTGGGGGGCGGGACTGTGTGGCTGCACGTCATACAGCGCCGCCGAGATTCCCCAACATGATCGAGCTGGCACGTCTAAAGGACGGCCGACTTCATCATGGACCGGGATCTGAGAGAGATCTCGGTCCAGGATTCAGGCCCATCACATCTGAAATTACCCAGTGTGTTAAGTAATCATTAGGGGTGTGCATGTCGTTTTCGTTTTTACAATAATGGTAACATAAATTGTAGTTTTCGTTATTGCAATAACGAAATGACAAAAAATAAAAAAAATAGAAAGAAAACGACATTTTGTTTTTGAAATAAAGGGAAAACACAGAAAAATGTAATTCCGGCTATAGCTTTTTTGTTTCTTATTCAATTGTGGTGAAATTTGGGATGCTTGTACCCCCAATGGAGGGCGTTATGTGTACCACGTTATGAAACGATTTGATAAGGGGAACAGATTTTAGAAGCAATTGAATGTTGTGATTTTAAGAAAACCTCCATACACATTCATAGCTACAACTTCTTTATCTTCCATCCAATTTGCATGAATCCTGTGAATATCATGTCCCTCCACAAGCTTAATACACCTGCCAATTCCCGGAAAGATTGGATGAAGGGTCCTGATGATATAAGACATTAATTTAAAAATACATTTCCAGCTGTAACGTTTGTATATTCCATCCTGTTTACAGAATATTTTGCAGGAATGTATCGCATACCTTCCCTGTCATCTCTGCCAAACTACAGGACAATTTAGTTTATTTATTTATTTATTTATTTAATTGAATTTATATGCCGCCCCCTCATGCCAATGGCATCTTGGGGCAGCTCCCAACAAAAATAAGAACAATTTTAAACAATATAAAACTACAATAAAATCTAAAATTCCAACATTCTTGAACAATTTTAAAACTCCCCCCATAAAATTTAACCCACCCTCCCCTCCCTGCCTCCGAAGGCCTGGACGAACAGCCAAGTCTTGCAGGCCTGATGGAAGGCCAACAGACTCAGGGCCAGCCTTGCTTCCTTTGGGAGGGAGTTCCATAAACATGGCCACGCCACCGAGAACGCCCTCTCCATTGTAGTCCCCCACTTTACGCAGGGGACCTCCAGGAAGGTGCCCCCAGTGGACCGAAAGGGCCGTCCTGAGTCACAGAGGGCGAGGCGGTCCCTGAGTTATCCAGGTCCAAGATCGTATAGGGCCTTATAGATCAAAGTCAGCCCCTTGAATCTGGCTCGGCACGCTACAGGCAGCCAGTGTAGTGCACGAAGCACCGGTGTTATATTGCTCTCATAAGCCCGTCCCTGTTAAGAGATGGGCCACCATGTTCTGCACTAGCTGCAGCCTCCAGGTTAGCGTCAAGGGAAGCCCCATGTAGAGCGCATTACAGTAGTCCAGCCTCGAGGTGATGAAGGCATGGATCAGAGTGGCCAGGTCGGTTCTGGAGATGTATGGGCGTAGTCTCCACACCAGATACAACTGGCAGAAGGCCGCCCTCGCCACCACATCCATCTGTTGATCTAGGCGGAGATCTGCATCCAACAGCACCCCCAGACTCTGAACCTGCTGGGCCACAGAGGGGCACACCCCCTCCACAAGGGGGGCAATACCTCCCCTGCTCAGCCTGCCACCATCACCTCCGTCTTATCGGGATTGAGCTTCAGTCTACTCTGCCATAACCATGTTGTCAGAGTTGTCCCCTTGAAGACCGTTATTCAGATAAATAGCAGCACATGCAGTGCCAGTCAGAGACGGGCACCTAGCATGGCAGGGGGATAGAGGCTATACGAGGGAGGATGTGGAGCAACCCAAAAGACTGACAGACACATTCACTGGCCAATTACTGCATGCTTCTAGCTTTACAGGACCAATCAGTAGTGGCTTCAAGGCGAGCATAGGGGGCGGCCCTGAGGCGGGCATAGACGGGACATAACTGGGACTTTGGGGATAGCATCCCAGTAATCAGGAAACTTGGGGTGAAAACAGACATGACGCTACACACCCTTTAACCACCCTTGGTGGTTATTTATGCATGTTGCAGGGCTGTATTGGTGCCCTATGCAGCCCTGCAACATGCATAAATAACCACTAAGGGTGGTTAAAGGGTGGTTAGCGTCATGTCTGTTTTCACCCATAGTTTGCGCATCCAGGCTGGCCAATTATCATCACAGTCACATCCTGCAGCACTGTGACAGATGACATAAGAAAATCTCTATTGACTCTTTCCCTAACAGATGCTTTTGACTTCCCAGTAATAAGTGAGGGAGAGATGTTGGAATGGTCACACAGCACAGAATGAGGATACTTGTTTGACATTTCTGCTGGCCAATTGGCATCACAAACCGATCCACAGTGACACGTAAGAGAATCCCTGGCATAGGCTCCTTCTCTGCATATGCTTTGCAGACATATAAAATGGGGCCCTTTATCACATCTTTCTGATATTTGGCAGAGATGATCGCGAAAGTGTGAGATAGATCCCTGCCAAATTTCATGTACACTGGTTGGACTACAAAGATGTTATAGTCAGACATACATTTACCACCAGGACCCTTTATCCAATCCTTCTATAGCCTTCGGTCCGTTTATTCGGACCTAGGGAGCGTTCTCCCTCTTGACCACTAGGAGGCAGCACAGACTTTCGACTGGGCATGCGTAGGGAGAGCGCGCCCTCGCTTCCCCAGTCGAAAGTCTGCCTCTGAACTGTTAGGTAGTGCAGCGCGGGGGCTCTGCACCCCCAACGGACTTTCGTGCCTCCCTTGCTCTCCTTCGGGGACGGGGGGGCTAGTAATAGAATTAGCCTAGCCTGCACTCGCAGCAGGAACGGGACTCCTCAC
>QEPC01012829.1:1242420-1338087 GCA_003113815.1 Sphenodon punctatus
TGTTACCTCCCTAGGTCCGAATAAACGGACCGAAGGCTATAGAAAGGGCAATTGGGATTCTTACCTGTGAATTGCCCTTCTGTAGCCTTCTAGGGAGTTTATTCGACCCGCCCGGGCTGTTTTAAATGTGATCTGTTAAAGCTGTTATTGCTTCAGCCCCAATTGGGGATTCCGTGGTGTTAACCTCCGAAGTTTCGGGGAAAAGTTTCTTTTGTATTTCAGCTCCAGTTCTTCGGCTGGGGTACTCCTGGGGAAGCGAGGGCGCGCTCTCCCTACGCATGCCCAGTCGAAAGTCTGTGCTGCCTCCTAGTGGTCAAGAGGGAGAACGCTCCCTAGGTCCGAATAAACTCCCTAGAAGGCTACAGAAGGGCAATTCACAGGTAAGAATCCCAATTGCCCTTTCAGAAAGTTGGCAGAGATAGTAAATATGGGAAGGGGTATAAACCTGCCAAGTTTCATCTACATTAAATGTGAGGCAAAGAAGTTACACTGAAGAATGTATATGAAGATTTTTGCAAAATAAAATAATTCAACTGCTTCTAAAATTGGATTCCTTTATCCAACCTTTTTGGAATTTGGTACACATAATGCCTTCCATTGGAGGTATATCAGTCAAATATAGTGAACAACAAAAAAGTTACAGCCGAAAATGTGTTTTCCATTGAAACCAATGGAAAACGAAAATGGAAGCAAAAATGAAAATGACAATTTGATATTTATGAAAATGAAAATAACAGATTTAAATAACAAAAACGACATGGGCCCCTGGTGCACACCTTTAGTAATCATTCTTCTGTTGAGCTGTCCTTCAATTAAGATGTCACATTGTTTTCCTCTGACCATGATTCAGAGTCATTTGGTAAAAATATTTTAGGTGCTATATATTTTGGACTGAAAAAAGCTTGTGTGTCAAATGTGAAACTGTCGTAATTCTAATTAGTGAGTCAGTCTCTGTCATGTTCTGAATGTAGAGTCCACAAAAATTTCTCATAGAATCTTCCATGTTTGTAGTAACAATAAGGTTGCAGCAGAGTCGTAGAAATTTTTATTCAACAGTGTAGTGCAAAATTGATTGATTTTTTAAAAAAAATCTAGAGTGAAACTTTCTTTTTCTGGACCATTATAAGAAATATGGGTTTATATTAAAAACAGTAGTAGCTCTCATGGCAAATAATTTTTTACTATTTATATAGTGCCAGCATTGTACCTGGTGCTGTACAATCATAAACTAGAGATGGGTATCTTCCCCTAAAGGCTTTACAATTTGGGGTGATAAGGAAGAAGGGAAACATAGGGGTGATAAGGAAGAAGGGAAACAAGAACACATTAACAGAGCTCAGAAGTCACAGGTGCATGCTCTGAACTTAGTTAAAGGGAAGAGGGGGGCCCTGAGTAAAGGATGGGATAGGCAGCATTATTTATTCAGTAATGTGTCATTTTGAAATAGCTCTGGTGGCTACTCAATAAAAATTTTCTTCTTCTATTTATTCAGTAATCAATTGAATTCTGCATTTTAAAAAAAATCCCTCTTCTTAAAACTGCTTCGAAAACTGAGCAATAGCCATAGCTAACTAGTTAACTAATTTATTAACCTAATTACCTAAGGACTTTGTTAATGTATCTAAGTTATTTCTAATGATCTGATTTTTAGTAACTAAGTGCTTTCTGAAATTTTAAAAAGACCTTTTCAGAAAATAGAGGAAGAAATGCATAGGCGCTAGCATGTTTGATGCACACCACCTTGTGGCTAGAATGTGGCTGAAGGTGGCCCCTTGTCTAAGCTACGATGACTTTTAATGCTAAGCTACTTATCTTTTGTTCTGTATTTTTCAACTGACTTTCAGAGCAGTTCTGTGATTCATTATAACACACCACAGAGTTAAAAAACGAATTAAGATTGAAATAGTTGGAAAATGTATATGTGGAAAACATATCAAAATTATCCAATAAGATTACTTCTAATTTATACTAAGGGCACTTTGTACTGTATTAAAATTGCAAGCAACCTTACTTTAAATGAGATTTGAGGTCCATTTAGAGGTATCAATAATGGCTACTGCATGTATTTCCCATTAATCCCTTTTCTTACTCCACTTGCTAAATATTTGCCTCCGGAACTGGAATTATGCATGTTTGGTATCTACCCCAAAGTGATTTTGTGTGGAAAGTTGAGTAAAATTTCTCCAGCCACTCCTGAGCAATGATCCAATAGGTATGTTCTTAAAAAAGAAAAAGAAAAAAAGTGTGCGTATGTGAATGCATATATAAAAACTTAGTAGTAAATCAAATGTTCAGAACTTTCATGCTGGAATATGAGCCCTACTTTTAGTAAATAAAATACTTTGGACGATTTAATTTTTTTTAGTTGCAATACACAAGTTATGAATATTTGCAATGTTGTAGAAAGTTGGGCTTCTGCGGCTCTGTCCTTGACTGGTTCTCCTCCTACCTCTCTGACCGCTCCTTTAATGTATTTCTTCCCAATTCCAGCTCCTCCTCCCTCCCCCTTTAAGTTGGGGTTCCCCAAGGCTCTGTCCTTGGCCCTCTCCTCTTCTCTATCTACACCCTTTCCCTTGGCAAACTCATTGCCTCCCACGGCTTCCAATATCCTCTCTACGCTGACGACACTCAGCTCTGCCCCTCTCTCTCCCCTTTTGTCCACTCACGCCTCATCAACTGTCCGCCTGGATGTCCCAACGCCAGCTCAAGCTCAACATGGTCAAGAATGAACTCCTTATTTTCCCTCCCTCCTCTTCCTCTTCCCTGTCCATCCGCATCGATGGAGCCACCATCCATCCTGTTCCCCAAGCCCATAGCTTGGGCTTCATCTTTGACACTCATCTTTCCTTTAAGCCTTACATTGACTCTGTTGCCAAGTCCTGCCGCTTCGCCCTCCATAACATCGCTCGGATCTGCCCCTTTCTGTCTTCTCTGCCAAAACCCTTGTTCATGCCATGGTCATTTCTTGCCTCGACTACTGCAGTCTTCTCATTGCTGGCCTCCCTCGCTCCCACCTGTCCTCCCTTATTGCCATCCAAAACTCTGCTGCCAAGGTCATCCACTCAGCCTGTCGCTTTGACAACGTGCAGCCACTCCTCTCCTCTCCTCTTTCTCCACTGGCTCCCCCTTCCCGAACGCATCCGGTTTAAACTCTTGGTATTCATCTATAAAACACTTCACAGCCAAGCTCCCCCTAATCTCCTTACGCACTCCTGCACGTGCCCTCAGCTCCTCCTCGGTCCCCTCCCTCACTCTCCCGTCTCCTATGCTCCCCTAACTGCCTTCGTCCCTTCTCCCTCGCTGCTCCCCTTGCCTGGAACTCCCTCCCATCCCACATCCGCCTTGCCTCCTCCCTCCGCACCTTCAAATCCCTCCTCAAGACCCACTTCTTCTGTGCCTCCTTTCCCAATGCCTGCTAGTTGTTTTCCCCCTAATACTTACGATCTGCCCTCCTGTGCAGACTCCTGCCTAACTGTAACCAAGCCAAGCACGCGTACCTGAGACTTCGCAGCCACTTGCATGTTTGTTTGCTCCTCCCTTGTCTTCCCTTTGTCCCCTCTCCTTGTCGCCCCTTCCTTGTCTTTTTAGATTGTAAGCCATAGGCAGGGACCACGTCTTTATCTTTGTTCTGTAAAGCACCAGGTACACGGCTGGTGTTATACAAATGTTTATAATAATAATAAGTATTAACTTTTAGCCATTGATCTTAAACATTAATGTTGCATAGCTGTATACCTATTTATGAAACTGTATCAAAATTGTTAGCCGTCTGAACTAGCCAAACAAAAATGATTGAAAGTAGTTTTTCTGCACTTGCTCTTCCTCATCGCCATGGCCTTCCTGGCTCCTGTGGGTCCATGACCAGTAGAAGAGAGCATATGTTGTACACTTTCACTGACTGGTGTAGATGATAATTTGTAGTTACTCAGCAGTCTCCGAGTAGTAAGCAATACAGGTATGCCCAATTGCCCATTGACAGTGGTAATGAAAAAAAGCTTTTGGAGAGACTGAATAACACAAAATATCACAGAAGTCATTGCAGGATTTGAGCATAGAACCCTGGGATCAAGCTAATTCAGTAGATTTAGATTATATTCTTCTCAAGAGAAGTTACTGTATCCCTTGTTTCCTCCTCTTTAAAATGAGGGTAAAGAAGTCTTGCCTATCTTGTAACGGTTGACTTTTCATAGCTAAGAATTACTAACATTGTTGTTAATTTTAACTGGTTAAAATTAATGGTTAAAACTAATGGTTAATCAACATTCCACATTTATTGACATATGGAAAAAATAGGAGAAACAATTCACTTTGCAACAGACAGGGGTGTCTGTTATATGAGTACTGCTCTATAACTAACAGTATACTGCCTCCTGGAGGAGTCTCCAGCACTCCCTGCTGCTTTGCAGCTGCTCAGCAGCTTCTTTTACCTGATTTGTTAATTTCATGTCTGTTTCAAGGGGCTGTGCTGCTCCTAGCAGCTGCTTAACTCTGCAGCTTCTCCTTTGTCTGCGTGGTGCTTCTCCAGCTGTTTGGCCAATCTGAGGCCTTGCCTGCCACCCCACAGGTGCTGTCTGCCACCTGGTACCTGTGTCCTCTGATCTTCTCCAGTCACCTTGCTTGTTCGTGGCTTCAAGCAGTGGTTCTGCCCAGACCGCTTGTCAGTTTAACTAAGGACTGTTCTCTTCTGCCTGCTCCCTGGCTATCTCTCTTTGCTGGTCTCTCAGCCTACCAACCACCCCGCAAGTCTGGTCTCTCTTCTCACTTGCATCTGAGAACTTCCGCTTTCTCCAAGTGACCCCTCTTCTCACCTGGCTTAACCTTTTAACGGTCCTGTCTTCTGTGCAGCCTGCTAGAGCTTAAAGGGGCCATTCTCAAAGCACCTGCCACCCTGCCACAGTCAGTCCTGTCCAGTTTGCTTGGATCAGTTTGCAATTGGCTTCACCTACCAATGCAGATGGTTTGCTTGAAATGGTGCAGATGACTAGTTGTGAATTAGATCCATGCCCATCCTGGCTGGTGAAAGCTAACCAGGAATCTTTGGGGCTGTTGCTGGTTGTGGTTGTCAGCGCCTCCCTTTGGGAGGGAAGGCAAGGTGCCCGATGGCCTCAAAACTGTGATTGTCCTACCCCTGTTGAAAAAACAGTCTCTTGGTGTTGGCTCCCCTGCCAGCTTTTGCCCTGTCTCTAATCTTCCCTTTTTAGGGAAGGTTATTGAATGGGTGGAGGCCTCACAGCTTCAGGCACATCCCGATGCTGCTGGATTCCTAGATGTTAGTTGGGCCTGGTACTGAGACTGCACTTGTGGCCTTGGTTGACGACCTCTGTTTGGAAATTGATGGGTACTTGTGCCCTGTTGATCTTGTTAGATCTCTCTGTGGCTTTTGATACAATTGATCATGGGGTGGTGTTGGCATGGCTGTGTGACCAAGCTAGAGTTTTTGGACTGCTCGTGAGTGGTTCTACTGATTCCTGGCTTGGAGAACCCAGAGGAGGGTGGCGTGTGGTGGCTTCTCAGCCCCTCATGAGCTTACTTATGGGGTCCCGTAGTTCCATCTTGTCCCCACTCCTGTTCAATGTGTATCTGAGGCCCCTGGGAGAGGTGATACGGAGACTTGGGGACAAGTCACATCAGTGTGCTGTTGATGCCCAACTCTTCCCTCTCTTTCCTGACCCATGACTGCAGTCTCGGTGCTTATCCAGTATCTGGCTGCCATTGGAGAGTGGATGCTGGCGAGCCGATTGAACCTGAATCCAGACAAAACCAAAGTGGTGGTGGTTGGACAGCTGTGTGACCTGGGAGACGTAGCAACCCTTGTTGTTGATGGGGTTCAACCACCTTTGTTCACTCAGGTTTGTAGCCTTCGGTTGCACCTGGTTTGTCAGGCCAGGAGTTCTTTTCATCAATTACATCTGGTGAGAAGGTTACCTTTTTTTTTTTTTTTTTTTTTTTTTTTAATCGGATTCAGATCTGACCACCATTGTCCAGGCCTTCATAACCTCTAGGCTAGACTACTGCAATGTGCTCTACGTGGGGCTGTCCTTGATGACTGCTCGGAAGCTGCAGTTGGTGCAGAATGTGCCAGCCCATCTTCTGTTCATGGCGTGTCACCAGGAGCACATTACACCAGTGCTCCAGAATTTGCATTGACTGCCAATAGCTTTTCAGGCTCAATTAAAGGTTCTGGTTTTGACTTATAAATCCCTAAATGGCTTGGGCCCCAGGTATCTGAAAAACTGCCTCCTTCCTCATGTCCCATTGCGGCTTCTGAGGTCAGCTGGGAGCGCACTCTTGCAGGTACCTGTGAAGTTTCTACAGCCAGGACACACAGAGAGGTGTTCTCGGTGGTTGCCCCTCCATTATAAAACTCTCTCCCTTTGGACTGAGCCTGTTCATCTTCAGGGAAATGATGTAAGACCGTTTCTATTTAGCCAGGGGTTTGGCAGGCAGGGATAGGGTTGGGCAGGATTTGGGGGGCTGGGGCGGGGGGTATGGGGAAGGGGTGGTGGTTAAGGGAATTTTTATTATTGATTATAAGCTGCTCTGAGCCTTTATGAGAAGGGCGGCATATACATTTAAATCAAGTTATAGGAATTTTGCCATTGGAACTGATGATGGGACAATTTGTGTCCCAGGATTATAGTTTTGAAGCCAAAAGTTACATTTTCTGTTCTTTGTTCCAAATGCGATTATTTGAGCATAATGTCAAGCTAATTCTGTTTATTTACTTACATTAGATGTTCATTTTCTTTGTATCTAGTTTGATTGTATAGCCAATGTTTCCTTTACACGAACACAAATAATATTATTTTTAAAATGTTAGCTTAACGGAAGTACACAATGTGACATTGTATTTTCTTCCAGCAGTAGCTGGAAGAAACTTAAATGCACAGCCACTGTTCATTATAAACGGGGATCAGCTGAAGTCCTGATTTTGAGGAAACCGCTTGCCCTATATTTCTGAAAATTTAACCATGGCTGTAAGTTGTGAGGACCATCATACGCCCAAGGTTTGAAGAAGATCCATGGGGAAAATAAAATGTTATGACTGTTTTAACGTTAATTGCTTGTGGTCAAAATGCACACCATCCTCACGTATTTGAATCATCAATATCTCCTCCCGCTGGATGAGTTGAGCCCCCAAACTTCACAGGCTTCGAGAATGAGATCAATAACAAGTGCTTCTGAAATATGATACTGATTGATGCAGCCAAAACCGAGATATGATCAAAAATTCAGTTCTGCAGGTTCACGCATGCGCACTTGAGCTCCTCTCTTCTGTCGGAGAGCCAGGGAAGCGGCTGCATCCCGTCCCCATGAGCTCTCCATTATAAACAGGGAACTGCTGAAGCCCCAATTTTGAGGAAACCACTTGAGCTACATTGCTGAAAATTTATCCATGGCTATAAGTTGTGAGGACCATCATATGCACAAAGTTTGAAAAAGGTACATTAGGAAAATAAAATGTTATAACTGCTTAAACGTTAATAGAAACACAGCTCAGTTCTGCAGCCTCGCACATGCTCAGTTGAGCAGCTGCTGACCTGAAAGGTACGTGACTCAACTTTTAAATCACGCAACTTTATGAGAAGGCAGCTCCGTCACAAAGACTTTACACTCCACTCAGTTTCGTATTCGTTACGCAGCGCCCGGCTCCCGGAGAGGGCAGAGGACCGGAGCCAGGAAGTGGGCTGTCGGGGGGGTGAGGTCAGGGGTTGGGGGGCTGGCGGGGGGGGAGATCGGGGGTTGGGGGTGAGATTGGGGCTGTGAGGATGAGATCAGGAGATCACCCCCACAACGCCCACCCACCCCGCTACATCCCCTGGCCCTGACCTGACACCCCCCTACACCAGCACCTACCTCCCACCCCCTCATCATAATGTCTACATTAATATCCAGATATAACTTATCACACACAACCAGAAAATTAACCAAAACAAAAAACTTAACTTTTTAAAAAAACCTTAAATGCACAAAAGTTTTCTTCAAATAAATAAATAAATAAAATCTGGACAATTACAATTCAAAAACCCTTCAACTCCATACAGTGCAACAAAACATAAACGCCCAAAAACATTGAAATTATTTCAAAATTTGACCAATATTTAATATTTTACCATCATCAACATACATGTAATAACTAAACTTTCCCATTTTCCCATTATTAAACATTAATTTCTTATATTTCGACAACATACAATTTTTTCACCGTGCATTAAGTTTGTGCTTTACATGTATACAAATTTAATACAATGAATACAATAAAGTGTTAACAATGTGAGTGTACATAACATTATACAATTCATTTGTTTTGTTGCAATGTATGGAGTTGAAGGTTTTTTGAATTGTAATTGTCCAGATTTTTTTAAAAAATTTATTTGAAGAAAACTTTTGTGCATTTAAGGTTTTTTTAAACTGTTACGTTTTTTGTTTTGGTGAATACACATGCATTCAGGAACGTGATGAGAGGGGGGTGAAGTGATTGAACGTAGGTGATAAGGTTTGGGGTGTGCATCCCTCATAACTTGGGACTCTTGTTGCTTGTTTAGTGACTTGGGCTGGATTTTAAATGGTGACTTAGGGTATTTTCAGAAGTTACGAGATCACGCTCAACCACAGGGAATTCCCATATGGTGATCGTGGTCTTATAACATCTATTGGGGTGAACGGAAGCCGCCCGCCAGATGCTCACCCCGTGAATCACGGGGGGAAAATCACATTGGGTGATTTCAGATGTTATGGGGCCGGTTGGCCCCATAACGATAAATTCATCCCCCCGCCGGGATGACCCCGTCATGCCGTATCAGACGTGCTGGGGGATCCCGGTGGGGAATCTGGGAGGGGGCGGGGCCGCGCGGCCCCGCCCCCTGGGGAGACGGGCGGGTGCCGCGGCCAATGGGGCCACAGCACTCGCCCGCTATGGCCACGGTTCAGAATCCCTGCGGGGATTCCGGGCCGTGGCTGCCGTCCAGATGTGGCGGCAGGCGTCACCACGGCGGGGAATTGCTTTCACCACGCGACGGCCTCCGGTCCCGCCGCTTCAGCCGCTCGCATGGTGAAGGCGATTCCCCGCTGTGATTGACCGTGGTGAACATCTGGGGGGGGGGGAACATCCGTTTCCTCCTACAGACGTTACGTGGTCCAAGCCACCACAGGGAATTGACTGTGGTGGACATTGACCATGTAACGTCTGAAAACACCCATTGAACCCGCAAACAGAGGTCTTGCCCGGACCATCTCCATTTGCGTGTTCAATGTGATTCCAGCCCATGATCAAGGGGATTGTCTCGTTTGTCCCCGGACGATGGCCCGGAATCAGCGGCAGGATTCCGGGCCGTGGTCAATGCCCCGGGGGGGGGGGCAGCGGGCTCTGCGGCCACATTGGCCGCAGCGCCCACCCGTCTCCCAGAGGGCAGGCAGCCAGGGGAGCGTGGGGGGGCGGGGCTGTGCGACCGTACGTTGAGCCACGTGGCCTCTNAGCCTAGGGGGGGGCGGGGCTGTGCGGCCACACATTGTGCCGCGTGGCCCCTCCCCTCCCCAATTTCCCGCTGGGATCAGCCGACATGTCTATTGGACGTGCCTGTTTGATCATCCCAGCGGCGGATCAATGGGTGTTTCTGCGACGGAGACAATATAGGCCCCGTCACGTCTGAAAATACCCATAGGGTGAATACAGACATGACGCTAACCACCCTTGGTGGTCATTTATGCATGTTGCAGGGCTGCATAGTGCACCAATACAGTCCTGCAACATGCATAAATAACCACCAAGGGTGGTTAAAGGGTGGTTAGCGTCACGTCTGTTTTCACTCTTAGAGTTAAGAGACTTTTACAGGCCAAGTCTTTGTTCCGTATAGAGCTGAAACAGGTACTTGATTTGGTATTTTTGAGTACTGTTTCGAATCAGTACCCAAAAGTCAGGTACCCCCGAGCTGTGGGGGCATGATGGGGTGGGATATAAATAAATAAAATAAATAAATAAATGTGAGTACTCAAAATACCTACAACTGGTATTCCGAAATAGAGAATAACCCCCCCCCCCAAAAAAAAAAACCTGAAATCCAGGACAAAATCAGTATTACGTGTGCTCAACTGAAAACTTGTTTGAGTACTGAGAAGTTTAGTTCAATTGGGTACCGGAAATTCAACAGCTGTATCTGTTTTTGCTGATAACTCGTTTTAGTTTTATCCATAATTTTTTGCAAGCCTCCTATCAATTCTAGTAAAACTGGACTCCTAGCAAACTCACAACTCATCGTTTGCAAGAGAGAGCTGGAGGACACCACAAAACATTGCAGAACAATTCTGGTAGGATACCTATCTTTTGTGTTTATGACTTGCCTTTTAAAAAAGGGATCTATCCCTGTTCTAGACCACAAAGGGAGACAGTTAAATGCACTAAAAAGGTGTGAAATGGACACCCAGTAACCAAAAGTGAAGTACAGTCAGGGCCTGGGAGTGAATAGCAGGAAATGGATCACTCCATTATGACCTGTAATGCACTTCTTTAAAGCAACTGAAGTTGACCACTGTCTGAGTAGGATCCAGGGATAGATTGGCCATTGGTTTGACCCAGTATGGCAGTCCTTATGTTTTTATGACTAAGAAAAAATTGTCATTTTTAAGGACCTGATTTTCAGTTACAGCAAGACCTCTTTATGCTGCTCTACCATACAGGGCCGTAAGATTAGTATACCCATCTTAAAGGCAAATGAGACTTGGGACTGAGTTATTGGTGCACCATACAACACTGCTTTAAAATATGCTAACTATTGACAGCATTATAATTGAAGGCCTTCTAAAACTGCTGACAGGAAAAACTAATTAAAATGCTGCTTAGTCAGCAGGTATTTACATATATGCATACTAGCCGAACCCCTGCATTCTTGATCAGGATGTTCAGAGCGCTTATTCCTCTTGACAGTATGGTCAAGGGGCAGCTCTCTTACAAGCTGAGATAACCTGACCACACTCACAAGTTTGATCATCCCTAAAGCTCTCCCTGCTTGTGTTTGGAGGTAGGGTACAGGCCGTCACCCATGTGATAGTGGTTTAGAAGTACTCACAGATGGCATTGCAAATAAAAATCGGGCAGGTATTTTGATATGATGATTCATATCCCAAGTAAACATTGGGTGAATGAACCAAGATGGGTGTTAAGGGAATGAGTTCTGTCTGAGCAATTAACACTGTAAAAGCACCTTCACTTATTGACCTCTCATCCAGGATGGGATCACTGATAAGTCACAACGAGAATCCAGGCATATAGCTGGGCCATACAGCATTAAGAACTTTAAAAAACAACAACATAGGAAACTTTTAAAAAACCAAAATCTCTCATTTCCAAAAAGAATACAAGTTGGGCTTAATGTGATCTTGATTGTTCAAGCTGTAATCAAACATGCTGTTATATTTTGAATAAACAGCAAAGCTTGGAGATATACTGGTTGAAACCATGCTGAGAGAGAATGAGTAATCCACCCCTTTGGGTCAGAAACTCATGTGTTGCTGTTCCAAGACTATAGAGACCTGCACAAATTTTGTAACTGGTAAGTAACATTTCATACCATTTCTGAGCAAGGAAAGAATTCAGTAGAAAGTGAATCCAAGTCTGTTAACCTTTCTGTTTTTTCTGTGCATCCTCCTTAGTATTCTAGAGAGAATGTTAACATAATACATTTTATTGGGCCAACTTCTGTTGAGTATAACTCACCTGTTTGCATACAAGTTTGAAAATGTCAGAACAGCATCAGTAACAGTTGGCAATATCTACCAAGTGTTTCACTAGTAAACTGATGGAAGCAAAGTAGGCCAGAGGATATTTTTTATTGAGTGAACTTCTGTTAGTGAGTGTGTGCAAGCTTTTGGGCCACACAGGGCCTTTCCTCAGGAATGTTAAAACGCCAATTATAGAATAAGCAAATGTAGGAAAGGTGTACTGCTTAGGAGAGAGCAATTTAGGGGTGGGAAGGTGCAGGGAATCGTTAGCATTTCAGACATTTAAAAAATGATGGGGCAAGCAATGATCAAATGGTAAAATAAATGTTGCTTCCTTTAAATACATTAAAGGAAGCACTTAGGAAGTGTTTGTAGGAGGGAAGGTAGACAGGATTTCAAAAACTTTACACATAATGTAGTGAACACAGCATAGATGTAAACAGGCTGTTACATATTTCTGTAGTGAATTATGCAGCCCAAATCTTTATTTAGTCCATTGGTTTTGGTATCCAGTAGAGTTATGAATTTTAGATACTATTTGGGTGGGGGTTTCCTGGGCAGTACAGATTTGAGAGGTTGGGGGTTGTTTGGAGACCAAAAGAGGTGGGGTTCAGGGAAGATTTGTTTTAGAACTTATCAGTGGGAGAAAATTCCTATTAGAGAGACCCCTCCTCAAACAGGAAGACAACCATGCCAAAGCAGCAGGTGTAAAATCTGCCAACACATCTCTACCAAAGTCATTAAAACCCTCCTGCCCCCAGAGAAAACCCTTCAAAATACAAGGGAGGGATCTATACGATCTAACTACAGCATGTGGTGTACTTAATTCAGTGCACTAAATGCCCCGTGAAAACTATGTTGGTGAAACCACCTACTCTTTACATGAACAAATGAAGTTGCATAAAGAAAAAAAAATATATTGAGGACAAGGACATTGAATCAGTGTGTTCATTTTTCCTGGAGCAACCACTCAATTTCTGATCTCTCAGCCCTTGTCCTGAAAGGGAACCTGTACAATTTCTTGAAAAAATGGACCAGGGAACTAAATTTTGTAAAAAAAAATTTCACTGAATAAACATTCATAGAATCCAATAAAGACTTGGGTTTCATAATCCACTATAGAAATGTGTAGCAGATAGGCTGCCTCTTGCTCTTATACCTGCTGTGTTCTGTACGTTGCATTTAAATGTTTAAAAATCCAACCTTGCCTCCTACAACTATTTCTTCCTTTAGCCTCCTTCACAACGGGCCAAATTATGTATATATTCTAACCTGTATTTATTTTCTCATTTGTTTTATTAGTTTTTCTTTTTATTTAAATATTTGAATTGCTAATGTCTTTTTTCCCTAGCAGCTTCCTTCTAAGGGGTTATTCCATAACATACCTGTCCTTCATTTGCTCAGGCTATAGTTCTGAGTGTGTACATGCCTACGGAAGGGTTTGTGTGGCTCAAAAGCTTGCATCTTCTAACCAACAAATTGGTCCAATTAAAAAAGGTCTGAGCGATTTTATCTCCCACACTTGCATTTGGGACCAACACCCACTCTCTCAGAATTATTATTATTATTATTATTTTATTAATTTATTTATATAGCATGTTTAGAAACAATGGCTGCAGCTCCAAACGCCATCTGCGTGGGTTTGGTGTGGATTCTGCATGGCACAATGTCTCAGATATGGACTTGTGCATGGTTTGCATGCATGTGTGGGTTGCGCGGGCTAAGGGATTGGCCCCACTGCGAGGGAAAAACGGTGGGAATTATGAGATTTACGGACTATTTGCAAAGTGTGTTGAACTTTTTTTTTTGCCATTTCTCAACCCCTCCCTGTCATAGTTTGGTGCTCTCCTCCAAAAGTATCTCACAAATAATGTCCCCCTTCCCAAAAGCATTTTTAATAACAGTAATGTTGAACCCCATTTATTATAAGTGAACAGCTTTTTAGTTTTTAAACATAGAAATATTTATTTATTTATTTAATTCAATTTATATGCCGCCCCCTATGCCTACGGCATCTCGGGGCGGTTTCCAACATAAAACAAACAATTTATCACAATATATTAAAAATATAAAAATCTTTATATATTTAAAAATATTTAAAACAATTTTAAAATACCCCCATACAAAAATTTAGCCCACCCTCCCCTCCCTGTCTCCCGACGGCCTGGGAGAATAGCCATGTATTGCAGGCCCGACGGAAGGCCAGCAGACTCGGGGCCAGTTGTGCTTCCTCTGGGAGGGAGTTCCGCAGCCGGGGCCCAGCCACCAAGAACGCCCTCTCCATTGTATTTAAAAATTTAAATTAAGAATACTCTATTTTAAAATTTAAATTAAGAGTAATTTAAATTTAAAATAGAGTAAATTTAAAAATTTAAAAAATACTGTATTTTAAAATTTAAATTAAGAATACTCTTATATGTATCTTCTTAATCTATACCCCATGTCTTTTTAAAGTTTAGCAGATCCCAGATAAATAGTCTTTGGACACAAGTAATCCAAGAGAGGTCTATTAACTTTCAGGCATGTGATAGATGTTGATAAACTTATTGACTTTTGGCTGGAAAGATGCATCATATATACTATTAACGAAACAACAGAATACTTGTCGAATGGGAAACAGCATTTCCTCCACCCCCCACCCTCCCCGTGTAAAAAGTACAGGGTATACCCATGATTCTAGCTGTGGTGTTGGGATTGCCTTTGATGATAACATAGAGGCAGCCTTCCCAATGGTGTATATCAACGGTGGTCAAACTGTGGTTTGGGAGCCACATGTGGCTCCTGTACAATTCAAATGTGGCTTTCAGCCAGGGCTGATCCTGGGCTCCACATGCCTTAATGATCCCGTGTCTTCATTGCGCCTGAGTCTGCAGCTGAATTGCAACTGTTTCTCAAAGAGCCAGGATCCCTGAGCACTGGCTCTACCAGCAATTCATGAAGCAAGAAAGGTGTGCATGTGCATATGTGTGTACCTTCTGGCTCTTGGTTATATGAAGATTTTGGTATGTTGCTCTTGGGTTTGGGAACTTGGTTCTCCCCTGGCATATGTCAAACAGCTGGCATGTGAGACGGTTTTAAGGGCACTAGTTATTCAAACAGCAGCTCATCTTAGAGCAAAAGTTAACCATAAACACACTTGGAAACTACACAATTGACTTACTGCAGCCTTATATAGGGATAGTGACAATGTGCTCTACATGGAATTTTGGAGAAGGCAGAAAATACAAAATTAATCATGTCTGTCATCAAGAGACCACTTAGCCATCTCGCTACCATCCCACCAAGATTATGTTCTCCTTCTAAGAAATGCACTGAATAGCAGGATGCTTTGTCTCTCCCAGACTGCTATTCGGCAGTATCTAAGAAAAGGTAGCTGGGATATTTTATTCTGACTTTTTTTTGCTTTTTAAATAAATCTCACTTAAATGGTTTCATTTCCCCAGGAGGTTAATTCACATCTCAGTCGTTTCAGGAAGTTCACATGATATACTTCCCTCCATGCATGGGTATAAAAATGGGGGTGGGGAAGGGGACACATCCCTCCTGGGTTTAGGAAGCAGAGGAACATCCCCTCCCACTTTTGCTTCCTTGTGCACCTTATAGGGGCAGCAGCTGCCACTTTTCTGTTCCACTTCCTGTCTCTGGAATTTCAAACTGGCCAGTACCCTGTCCGTTTCTGTAGAATGGGCTCTATGATTGGGAAGGTAGAACTGCCTTGTGATGCGGTTGCATTGCCTACCAGATAGGAAGCCTGCTTCATAAAAGTGGAGGGAAGGGCAGTTGCCGTTTTGAAATCCTAGTGTCATGGAATGGAGAGGTGATGGGCTTTGAGAAAGGGAAGAGAAGTTCTAAGTTTGCAGGAGGAATGGGTGGGAGTCAGGAAACGTGGCTTTGTGTGGGCCAGGTTGACACCCCCAAAGTTTGGGCTCGTTTCTTCCTTGCCTCCTATATAATATCCACAAATGTCACAGGGTGTGTCAGCAATTAATGAGTGTGTGTCTACAGGGGCTTTACTTCCTGATTTCTCACTGTTTGAAGGAAACCATCAGGAAAATATATAGAGGACAGACAACAGTGATACAGTTTCCATTGTAATGTGGTAATTATTTAGGAACTACCTAAAATGGAGTTACTGTATGTCATTGTAAAATATAATGCTAGGTAATGCCGAACTGAACTTTATTTATCATGAGATGCAAAAGTCCTAGTGCTGTATTGGTAAAGTTTTGGAGAAGTACCATCCAGGTAGTTCCATTGGACTAAATAGCTCATTATTCAGCATGAGCAGAGGCAGCAGAATTGGTCACTTGCTCAGAATTCACAGTTGGTCAGATTTGTGGTTATGGTTTGGACTATTACAGAGATAGGAGTCAAACTTCGTGAATTCTTTCCAATTTGAGGTTTTTGGAAGTCTGGAAGTATCGAAGTGAAGGTTTTAGCTTAGCCTCATCTTGCATTGTATCACTTTGGGGGGGAAAAACAATCTCTCTTCCCCCCCCCCTCACAAACTAGCTTAATTTATATTAAATATCATAGACCATTTTAATATGAATGGATTCTCTTGATTGACGTGCACTACCATTAACATTAGAGAACACTATCTTAACATAGGATTGCCAAATATGGTATTCTGTATTTGTAGATGTTCATCTGGATGATGTGTTAGAATTTCCTTCTGTAAATTTGGAATTTGTATCCAGATGAAAAGATATTCAATATTAGTAAGTTGTAGCCAGTGAGTTGTACCAATTTTGAGGAAAAGTAAACGTTTGAGTGGAAAGAAAAGACAGGAGTTTTTTTCAAATGTTTTGGAGTACATTGTTTATGACTAAATCATTTAAAGCATAACTTTCCCAGCTATATTGAAGAGAACTATGCAGTTTTCTCTGTTTGCAGGTGGTATTTAAAGTAAGCACAAAGTGTTTTTAAAAATCAAATTTCCCCATTCATTTCTATCCTGTGCCCATTCAGTTCATAGTTCTTATACTATCATTTTTTCTTTAGGCCAGTCTTGTACTTTTGTACCCATCTACTGCCATGGGCAGGTGAGATTATTATCACATGGGTGAGTAAAATTGATTTTCCACTGACCTGAAATCTTAGTGGGAAGGTATTAAATTTCTTGGCAAGGTGATTTTTTTGAACTGATCTAGTGGAAGAGTATTTTAGGCTCATGTTTATTCTTATTGTGCTAAACCTTTTCAACAACCAGCTTCAGTAGTCCAAAAATGGCTTATTTTCTGAAATAACAACTGGAAATTCTGGATGTGACTAGCACTAAAGAGAACAATAGCATAACTGAAAGGTGAGTTCCAAATCAATTGAATGATAAATCATGATACCTTGATTCTATTGTTTTGAAACCTACATAAAATGGGTCTCCACTGCTGAAGGAAAATCAGAAGTGTTGCTTGGAGAAGTCTGAAGTGATGTACAAACCTCTTTCTGTAAGACCTTTGCATAGAACTAGCATGCGGCTCAGTTTGTTCAAAAAAGGCTGTAAATTCTGAAAGTTTTAACTTGCTATGTTTGCAGGTGACATGATTGATGTGTAATTCTAGTATGAAAGGAGTATTTAGATTCTTGGCTAACTCATATCGGTTCACAGTTTTTTATTTCTTAAAGATAGGTTTTACGTTTATAAATTTATTTTGCAATACCTGTATCCCAACAATCAAATAAATGCAAACTGACAAACTAAAATAACTTCTGAATGTTTGTTGATCAACACATTGAAAAATAGTAATAATATTCGTGGAGGGGGGTTAGTCTATTCATCTTCAATTTTTCCATGACTTCTCAGAGGTGTATCATATTATAAATATATTAGAAATGTTTTGCTCTGAGGATATGTAGCATTCCTATAAAGGTTAAATCAATAAAAATGATTTGGCCACATTCCTAAGCATGGCTAGAACAGGTAGTCTTTGTTTAAGTTACCCTTGAGTTTTTGGATCAGATCGTTATTTGCAGCAAAAAGGACTTGCAAAAAGGCTTCTTACTGTATGCAGACGTTCTGTGTTTCTTCTAGAGGATATCATCAGCCTAAAAAACTCAGATTTCTTGGGCTGCTAAAAATAAGAACAACATATGGTGTATATGCATATATGTTAAGTGTTATATTGTGTGTTCACTAAGTTTTAAAGGACTTTTTCTACAACAAGAAGGGTGAAGATATATCCATAATTGATAAGAACCAGGTATGTAAAGGACTAAATATAGCAAAAACAAAAACAAAACAAAAAAACGGCAAGAACAAAAAACCTGCATCTATCAGAAGTTTTTATTTTCTTCTTAAGGAAGTGAGGATCTTAAATGTGATGAGACAGAAGCATGGCATATATCATAGGCCAAGAATTATTAGTTTCAAGTTTTTCTAGTCTTATGCAAAGCTGATATAATGCAGATGCTGTTAAATGATGTTTATTCAATACATCTGGGCAGCTGTAAAATGCAAGCTATCTTGCATTTTGATAGTAATGTATTTTGTGATTTATTTGACTTTTAAATCTTTCAGGTTTAGGAACTACTGCATTTTATTACTGCAAGACTTATTTGTATACTGTGTTATGTCCATATTTAATGTCAACAGATTTTACACATCAAACTATTTCAAGGCCAGGCTGTCATTGATAAGTGCTCAGATTTTATACTTCAAAATTGCCTTCTCGCCCACGTCACCTTTAGGAATAGTATAGATACAAGGTCACACTACTTAAACAGTGTGAATGAGAGGTGTGTTAGATGCTGAAAGTATTGGGGAAATAATTTTCTGTGTATGGTAAAAACAAGCACTGATGGTAATTGGGGCGATACCTTTCAAAATTGCTCAGTGACATAACAATGTCACGGAGCATTTTCGATCAGTATTGGAACATTCTAATTCACGTATGTATACGTAGTTCGGTTACGGCTGGTAGACTGTATAAATGTGAACACATCTGCTTTGAAATTAAGTAAATGCATGTTATTACGTCTAGTGCATAACAGAATAATTTTCTACTTTCAACCCTGCATTTTGTATCCAGGCATTGACCACTCTCCTAATTGTCCTTACTTGTGAATAAGTCCCATTGATTTAGTGGTTTGCTCATGAGTAAGTGTACTTAGGATTCCATCAATTTATATATAAAATGTGAATGGCCTGTATTACACGTGTATATTCCACTGAACTCCTCATAACAAAAAGTTATAGGACTTTATATTTTTTATTTTATTTTTATTGACTCCTTTGTAATAGCTAATGAGGTTTTTAAGATGAAACAATTATTGAAATAAACAATAAGGCATGCAAATAATTGTATTTTTAATCATGTTAAACTATATTTCCAATGTGACAGATGTTTTTGAGTTTAATTTTTGACATGTTATTTTTATAATACAAATACACTAAGATCAAAAGTTCAAGTTATAAGAGGGAAGACCTAAACCAGTTAATCAGTATATTGATTAACCTTGCAATACAAACTGAAATTCTCGCCTTAATCCATCAGCCAAACATAATACAACATTAAGAAAAACATTTCCAATCTTAAGAGAGCATTATTGGGTCATCCCCCCCCCCCCCCGAAAAAGTATTTATGCAAGTTACAGTCTAAAATTGCTGTCTGTTGACTAAAGAGTGCAAAGCTCCCTGTCTTGTGATAAATTCTTTGGTACTATTTTGAATTTTGTGCTATAAGCATAGGACTGAATTATAAATAAAATGTTAGTAAAAATATCAGCCTGTTTGAGTTCTTTTTAAAAAGTTTCTATAGCTTTTAAATTTAAACTTTGTTAGATAGGAAAGCACAACAGGATATATTTGACTGAAGTCTGTATGGGTGCTAAATAACGAAAAAATACAGTACATAGCCTTAAACTGAGAAGTTGGATGGGAGTGGGCTAGAAAGGAAAGGAAGGAAAGTGAATGCCCTTTATGCACAAAATCCTTTTGGGAAAAGAGAACATTTTTACTGGTGTATACTAGGGTACACCGCCTATGTCAATAGTCACTGCCTTCTGGCCGTGCCAATTTAAATAAACCATTCATTGTTATATAGCTTAGTTACTCTACTTTTCATTTACGTTACTTTTAATGCACATTTGAGTTAAATTTTGATATTGCTGATGACAAAATCAAGAAGATAGTCCCTTACTGTAAATATAAATGAGTGGTCATTACTTCAGGGAAACAAGTTGCACAGATTATTTTAGGAAATAAATACAGCACAAACTCGCTAGAAATGTTTCCATTACAAAGCTGCTTCTGTACTCAGGTATTGTACTTAATTGAATTTATCCCTCATAAACTCTCACTTGTAATGCCTCACAATGCTGTACGATAGAAATCGTTTTACATTCTAAAGAATGAATGTTTAATTTATTTTGGCATCTTTTCTACTTAAGGAAAAAACATTCTAGGATCACAATATACATAAGAAAAATCAGTGCATTTTTAGGGAATATTTACTGATGGATGTAAAGGTATTCAGTTGATATATTCACATGCTTTACTATTGGTTGACAATTACTTGAGGACGGTGCTGATTGCTATCTAAAGTCACTCTGCAGTTGTACCACTGATATCAATGGGCGGGGGGACTACTCTGGAGTAAGTCGTTTCATGTCTCAAAAGGGACTCAGCTCTGAATAGGTTTACATCTGAACTTTTTTCAGCTACAAGTTCTTTTTAAATCTAAAACACTTATTCAATTTACACTTATTTCTGCATTAAGGATGATATTTAAACGAAAGCACTGGTGTATTATAAAATTTATGAAAAGTATGTGTTTATGGTTTGAGAGTACCTTAAGTTTCATACACTATATCATAATTTTTAATAAGCGAATACAGTGAAGCATTGGTTCACTTGAGCTTTCATCGATCCTTGTATGTTGGCTGAATAAAACTAGTGCAAATATTTGTAAGCAGTATTTTGATATTTAGACTGTTATAAAATGTCAAAGCACTGTGGCTTGCACTTAACAAGTTACTGAATGGTATATGATTTTGAATACTTTGCTACGAGGAATACAGGTATTTGAAATGGGGATTGGGAAGTATTGAATTAGGAGTCAATTTTGGCCTGTCTGTGTAGTACTAGAATGGGATGTTGTTTGCACATGCGCAAACCAGGATGTGTTTAGATCTGAAATATATACATGCACACATTATTAGTGCTGTCTTGAAGATGCATTTACATTTTTCTATGGAAGATTATCTGCCTGTATTAATACATGGAGTACAAATTAAAATACATAGATTGCCTCTTCTGTACCTTCGGATCCTTTTTTCAAATGATCTATTTTTGAGAAAAGCAGTATCCAGAAAAATGTTTACGTGTATGCCTGTGCATATATGTGTATACATGTAGGTGTTTCTCATGAAAGCCTTTCTGTTGTCTACTACATTCTGTGTAAAGCATGTTAGTTTTGTTTGGCAAAGAAATTTTACATCACTATCTAAACCAGTGATTGATGCCTGTTAAAATCTTACTTGCTATCCTGTAATGTAACTGTGCTCAGAATGAATAGTGTGTCTGCATATACAAATGCATGTATATGTACAATTAACTTTTTGTTGGTTTTTATTGTGATCTTTGGTTATGTTTTTTGTTCTGAACAATAAAACGTTACACAACTGGCAGCATCTCTGTCTTTCTCTTTTTAGTAAACCACAAAGTGGATTTAGATGTAAGATATGTGACCATGAGGGATAAGTAAATAATAGTTTGGCATACTTACGGTTCCAAAATATTCAGAGAAAATAAATGTATATATGGTTCTTGAGTTTTAACTTTCTCCTTCAAGATAATGGATGATAGTTTTTGATAATAAATTACAATTCAATAGAAATTCTAATGAAATACAGCATGAGAATAAAACAATTGTCTCTATCAAAAAATACAGTACCAAACCCCGTTTGACTAAACTCCTGCCAAAAGTTCTTTGCCACAGGGTTTTCAGCTCTAGCATGGTAAAAGTTAAAGCTATTGTTAATTCCTAGACTGCCTGGCTTTAATGACTGTTCTTAAAAACCAGATAGTGGAGGAAGTAAAAGTTTTAGCCTTCTGAAAGTTGCTTTAATAAGTAAAGAAGGTTAAAATTCTCCTGAAATGCCAAAGGTACAGTAAATATTATGATAAAATGTATAAATTTCTAAAAAAAAATATTTCCACCCAGAAAAGGAAAACTTCTTTTAGATTTGATATTTAACTGAAAATTAAATTACTATTTTGAGCAAATTAGAACATTTTAAATAACTATGATCCACTCAAAATTATGTAATTAAACTGAAATTATATTGGCAGTCACGAGTCAAAAAATAACTTATTTCCCCCCTAGAGACAAGTTCAGACATGAAATAAGAAAGTTATCTCTACACATTGAAGGCTATGATCAGCATGATAGATGCTACCAAACAGAATACACATACAGGAAACAGATGCCTGAACAGCAATTTTTATATCTATTGCAAGTGTTTAACTCTTTTATAGTAACTGGAACTAAAGGGATACTTTGCCTTGGACTTAACTTTTAAATATTCTCTTTAATGTATGTGTTTAAACATATTAAGTGGCAAGTCTTTGTTTATTTGTCAAAGAGAGTATGTTTGTGAAAGGAAATGTGCTCTCTGAGTTAAACTTGATGCTCATTATCCTCATTCTCCTAAAGAGAGTAGTTTGAAGAACCTGAAGCTATTGTAAATAATGTAAAACGAATGCAACTCATGCAGAGATAACTGTAGTTCGTTGTTGGGGTTCTGTGGTGTGGAGGGAGGATGTCTGCCGCATCACTTTTGTGGACAAAAATCTGTGGTCAACAAGTAAGCCTGGCAGAACTGACAAAGAAAATAATTTTGAAGGACGTGTAAGGCATTCTAACTTATTCTTCTGAGATTGAAGCATAAAATAAGTGTGCTTTGTGTTTGTTCTTAGTGGGCAAGTTTTAAATAATAAAAAAATAGTCTTTCTATCTGTATTTGTGGAAATTGGATTCTTGCAACACTTCATATCTGAACTTGAAATTCTATACGTTTTACTATTGAAAGTTTGTCGCTTATCATGAGCCCCCTTAATTAAAAATGTTTGTGCTCTAGGGCATACTAAAGGTGCAAGTTTATTGTAATTCTTATTAATCGAGTGTATTTAATGAGTTTTCTGAAACTACTCCATCACCTACAAAACAATGTAGGATTTTATTAGGTATTCAGAATAAAACGTATAACCTGATGTTTTAATTTTTTTTTAAAAAAAAAGTCAGAGTACTTGTACCTTCTGTTGACTGTCATAGTAGTTGAAGGGTAGAAATAGATGATTAGCACCTCTGGAAAATGAGACTACTGGGGCTGATTTTTTTCCCTTTTATGTCTTTTTAATTTCCACTACTCAGTTTTTACTGCTACACAAGGCAGACGTTTGCTCCCAGTATATAAACCCTATATTATCTTGACACTTTTGAGGATATTTCTTGTCTGTTACTCAGAGAGATGCCTGTTTATGGGTGTATTGCATAGTATACAGTGTCTTTCAGCACGCTTCGTAAAGTAACTTTAAATGATAGGTAAGAGCAAGTTGTGTGTGGCTTATGAGAGGTGTCTTTGCAAGGATTGTTTGCATATCAATTTTTAAAATATAGACTTGAAAGCATAAACGTTTACGTCTCTGTAATCAGACTATTTTTAGCATGTGCTGTTTGTGCAAAATAGAATTGGATGTACCTTCAGAAGCTCCCCATTTAGGAAAAAAATTGAACAAACAATGGTTGTCTTATCCTTTTAAAATGCATTTTAAGATTAATATTGGCCAGACCACCCCCAAGATATCACAGTATTATTGTTATACTATTAATTTGGGGTGGTAGACTCTTTAAATATTTCTGGTGGGCTAGTTAATACAGCATGGAAGTTTGATATTTGTACAGTTTGTAAAGGAATTTGAGGTGTTGCCCTATTTTGACTTCAGTTTTCAAGTATGCACTGGTGCATCATTAATCATAGGAAATGCAAAAATAAATAATATAGTCCCATTGGATTTTTCATGTGAATACTTACCTTTTCCTCTTTTTTTTGTATATACAGTTGAGGTATTTAGGTAACCCCTAACCTTTTGCTTCAACAAGGAGGTACAGTATAAAAATATTACCACAGTCTTCATATGAGCAGCTCTCTCTAAGAAAACCTCTAGATGAATATTTATTGAAAAAAAAAGCAAAAGTTGCAATACAGAATGTCTTAACTCAGCCTCAATACTATATTTTAGACCACCAGTGTATAAAATTAAAAGCACATGGATTTTGAATCACTAGAAAAGGTTTGTAATTGATTAGCGCTGCAAGAAAGTATTGAAGTGCAGTAAGTTTTGATTTGTGAATGGTTCTATTCAATAAAGATTAACCCTGTATGATTGATAAAATCTTAGTGCCTCCAATGAGTTAGCTTTTTCACTCTCTAGTTTATTTAACTATCAAATATTTTGGTGTTCTTTTAACAAACTGGAACATTTCTATCTTAGTGATTTTATATCAACATGGGTGATTTAAGCATTCCAGAATATCAATGACTGGCTCAGATGAGGTAATTAAGTAAATCAATCCATTTTTTGTTACTTACAAAGAGTTTTAAAAGTGTACTGTAATTGTGCATGTTTCCTGCTATAAGGTCCTAGGAAAAGGATGCACTCTGTGTGAATGTAAAGTTTTTCCCCCTGCATGCTAGTTAGTGTTATACCTTCTATACTGACTGAGCACATCAAATAATAACTGAATACAAGGAAAAGTGAGGATTGTGTTCATATCTATATTTCATAATGAAATCTAAAGGTGGAATTGATCAGTGTTTTCTTTTTATGGTTAAACCTTTCATTTCTGCACATGCATAATTTTGGCTCCTTCCCTAAACAGCTTTAGTCCTCAATCTTGCATAAAGTATAAACCTGTAGCTACGCTAGCTCATAGCTAAATCTTTTATTTATTTATTTATTTTTAAATAGCACAAGGTGTGTCATGGTAAGGAACACAGTGATAGAAAAAACTCAAACAGAAATGTGTTACTTTGCACTTCTTATATCTATCTATTATGATAAATCAATTCAGTTGTGTGTAATGTCTTAGGTTGAGGTATTGGCTGAATCCTTGTCAGATATGTGCTCTGGGCAGCTTCACCGAAACCAGTAAGGATGTATAGAACATACGTTGGTGCATAATTTGGCTCCTTTTTTATTGCCTTTATTGCTTAGCCATATGGCTATTGCATGAAACATTTACAATTTTCCAATAGTCATACATGAAAATTTTAACAATTTCCAGTAAAGCTCCCCTTTCTATATCTTCCCAAAGTACATGAGCTAGAAGATCCAGTGTAAATCATGTTTACCATATGTTTTCCAGCAACTCATTTGTCAGATATATGAGATTTATATTGAGCAATATACTGTTGCTGCTAGTCTTAACAGTAGGGAGAAATTCGACTTGTTTTAACAAATTCATATAAATGGGTAAAATGTAGAACATTGCCTGAGAGGGCATGCAAACATAGGCAGAACGTGGTCTAAAGGTGGATTTAACTATATGTAGGAACCTGTGTTTAAAAACATAGTGAATACAGTTTCTTGACTACATGTATATCAGTGGTATTATACAGAAGTATTCGGCGAACAGAATGCAATTTCTGGATAGTTCAGAACTTAGACTGACGTGTGCTTTTTCAAATTGCACAAGACTTCATCAAGTGAAACATCTTGCAGAAATAAAACTATAGATTAATGATGTAAATGGAAAGGTGACACACTGTCTTCCTGGACTCCAGCATCAGTCATCATTACTCTCACATGTCAATTCATAAGAGAAGCCTCATCAAATACAAGCAGCCCAATAGGAATGAGTTAAGAGGACAGAATAAGGAGAGAGTAAACACAAGATGTGACAACGAAAATGGTTGAGGGACAGCATTAGCATCTGTAACTTGGATCTTCTGCCTACATTGTTTCTATAATAAGGTAGCAAAGATGTAGAAATGATTGCGTTTCTAACTTAAATATAATATATCTTTACTATTGATCTATGTCAATAGTAAAGCTTAGAGAAATTACGCTTTTTCCTTTACAAATATGTTGTTTGTCTCCAGAGATGCGCTTGCTTGGTTTCCTAATGCACTACATTTAAATAAGATAAGGTAAAGTTGCATTGTACGTGTAGCAGCACATTTTGGTAGTTTAAAGAATGACCCAGAGTGGATGAATTAAGCAGCCAGCACTGTATGTTATGACAATTTTAGCCAACCAAATTTCTTCTAATCTCTTCTGGAAGTAAAAGCAAAAGAAAGTCCCTGTACATGTAAACTGTATTTCCTGTTGTAAACAGTGGGATAATGCGGTCTGGCTACTCTTATGCTGTGCTTCGTTGACAGCAGGTTTAGTAGAAATGTTACCTGCTATTTTAAAAGTCAGTTTTTTGTGTCCGTATTTTACCGGAGTGCTTTGTATAGTCTGACTCACTGTCACTGCTTACAGACATCTAGTTCTGAGAAGTAGCATTGCGTAACACTTCAGGTGTCTTTGGTCTATCAGAAATGAACTGCATCTCTCTCTTTCTTGAGTACAACCTTACTTTCATGTATAATTGTGATCACAGACTTAATGCTACATTCATATTAAGTAGGAGTGAGTTGAAAGCATGAAGTAGGAGGGGTAAAAGGAAATCCTACCATCAGTTACAATAGAAGCTTAATCTAGGTGCATGTACCGAGAGAGAGCATTTCTAGCATCATTCGCTTTTTTCAATGAAAAAGTGGATTTAGCTACAGCCCTACATAGTTTCAGCATGATGGACTGCATTAAAAAAATCTTGTAAGTGTTCAGATTTTTTCTTCTCTTGTGCTGTTCTTTCATATGCCTCAGGTTTGCCTCTTTTTTTTTTTTTTATAAAATCAGACCAGTCTCAATAAATGATTCAGTGAAAAAAATCTTGCTAAATTAGGAACAAGGTCTAGGTTTGAACAGTGCTCAGTATTTTGCCACTCGCTATACTTTTTAAACTAAAGCTCAACTACCTTGGCAGATTTTACAGAAATCAACAGTTATTTACATTCTTCCTTTATTTATTTTTTTTGTACTTAATGGCTTTTTAAAATCTATCTGGGCGTTTAAATGTATTAACTGACATTGATTTCAGAAATGGTCAAAATGGTATTTTTATAGTGCATGGACTCTACATATACAGAGTGTATATGCAGAGAGTTAATTTTTTATGATTTCATAGACGTTTTAAGATGTGTGGATTTTTTAGACATCAAGCCAATATCTGACAACATAGTGGTGTTATACAGAGCTGCTATGAAAATAAGACTACAATCCAAGTTCAGTCTTCCCCACATTTTTGCATTCCGTTTTGCATTGTTTTCCTAGATGAGTAGTTTTTAATATAAAAATACGTGGGCTTTTTTTACTCATGTGACATTAGAAAAATGAAGCCTTTGAAAATCAGATGTATTGTAAAATAGTGTTTGCTGTTAAACAGTGGAGACAAATTAACTGATTTTTAAAATTATCCATCGGTTAATGTTAGCAAACAAATTGGATTAAGTTAATGTTTTAAGACATCTTGGGACAATAAGAGCATCATGTAGGAGATATGGGTAAGTCCTGTATTTTACTAACTTTCAACAGATGCAGGAACCTATGTAAATCAGACTCAATTGTCCACTGCAATGATTTGGTTATCAAGTGATGCAAGAGCTCTCTAGGGTACTGCATCCAACTCCCAGGTTGTTCACCTGGTGCTCTTGTACGCTGTTGATCACATACTCATTCGGTTTTTTAATCAGCTTCTTACCCTGATGCACAGCAGTGGTCATACTCTTTCAGCTGTTTGTCATGGTACACACTGAATAGAATAAGTGACATCAGCACACCTGCTGCAAAACACTAGCGTGTATAGTTCTGTGATTTTACTAAGCTTAGCTTTTCAGTTAACCATTTTTTTCTTAAAGCTTCATGCTTTATTTATAGTAACATGCTCCTTTTTCATACACCCAAACATCTTATTTAAAAACAGGACATATTACTTAACAGCTTTTGACAACAAGCAACACTCAGAATTTGAAAACCTCATTTAACACTTACCCCAAAAGAAGTTTTGCTGACATGGTGTCACCGAGCTGAACAAACTGTTCGATGCCATAGTTCCTCTCTCTTATATCACAGAGCTTGTACCTTCTGGTGCAAATGCAGTTGGAAGCCTTAAACTGAAAACACAAACCATAGCCAAACCTTGTTTTAGTTTTACAGTATTCCTGGAGTGCACAGATCCTATATTTTGCTTTTTTCTGTCAAATTTTTGTAGTGCTGGTAACATGTGAAAAGCAAGGAAACAAAACAAAAAAAGAGAATGAGCAAATATTTGAAGGACCTACTATTACTGCATAGACTGTGGTTAGAGAGCACTTACTGACTCTGTTGGTCTCAGTGGCTGGTAGTGACCTGCGGAGATTAACCATTTAAAAACCAAAGGCTTCTTGCTGTCCTCCTGGAGAAAGTTTGCACCGCACTTGTGGTTCTGTGGTTGTTTGTGAGGCGAATGAAGCATTCACACAATCCAAAAAAGCAAAAGCTTTAAAACTCCCTTTTCTTTTTTTTCTTTTTTTTTTGCAAGCACTGTTACTGGAGAGACAGAATCATGTGGTTTGTGACATCATAGTACTCAGTGGGACTGCCTACCACTGTGGCTTCTTTTTTTTTCTTTTTCTTTTATTTTGACAAAGGGCCCGTGGTAAGGCCTTTCCTGGCATCGAGAAGGATATAGCCTTTTAATTTTTGTGACTCATGAGGATTTGGAGAGAGTACAAAATGCTGAATGAGCCCTAACTCCTACAGTACAGTTAAAGCATATGGACAGCAGAACTTTATTTGTACTGTCCCATTTTAAGTCCTCCCTGCCCCCCTTTTCTCTTTCCTAGTTTCTTATTGTGTCTGTGGAAAAGTGAGCAAAACTGGCACAAGTGGCTGTGTGAAATTCTGAACAACAGTGATGATTTACAATAATTTACATCTTTGGATTGTATCACGATCTTGGTCTGCTTCATATTTGCTGGGTGGCTGGATTACTTCTGTTTTTCTTTTTCTTCTTGTCTTTCTCTACTTGTGAATCTGTAACTCATTGTAAGAAACTTTACCTTTCCTAGTAGCAGACTGCTTGCTGGGGTTGTGTTTTATATTGTAATTTGCTGTCATAGAAGTGTTGGTTTGGGGATTCCTTTGCAAATACCCTCAATACTAGTTGGTAACTTTTTATGTAAAGAAATTAAGTGCAATTATATATCAGTATTTTATATTCTGAATAGAATCTAGCTTGTATACTGTAGCCAGTTTCAGTACTATTAAATTATTGAGTTTAAATACAGAGGGTGGGGATTTGGCAAAAAGATCATTTGACAAGAATGCATGGTATTGGTTATGGTGTGTTTGTATTTAAATTAAATGCTTATTGTAAATTTAATTCAGAGAAACAGAACAGTGTTGGACTTATTTTTAGGGATAGTGTAAATAGTTTATTCAGTAGTTAATGCTTGCTTTGATGACAAAACACAAATCTGATACATACGTAGGACCTAAATGCTATATAATAATTATATATAGATATAGAAATGAACGTATGTATATATCTATATAGAGTGTGTGTGTGCGTGCATATGTTTATAATATTTTGTACTTTACATATTGTCGCTCTGTGTAATATAAACTTTTAGTATGCCAGTGCAGAGTGGGTTAACAAAAGCAGTATTTTTTGTTTATAATACAGGCTTTGAAATAAATTGTAAAATGCTGTGTGTAGTAAGGAATAATGTGCACAGACACTGTGTATTAGTAGTCTTGATTTTCTCACTCCGATTCAGAACAAAATTGGAAACATCTTTGAGAAACTATCTTTTTTTCTCCAGCCCCCCCCCCCCTTTTGCCTCGTGTGTGTGTGTGTGTCTTGTTTTCCTGTTAGCATGACTGTATAGAATAGGTATGGAATTCTATACTTCTGCACTTTTTTTGTGACATGCATTTTGGGAGGTGGGGAGTGGGAGATCAGCAGAAAAATATAGAGCCAAAGGTCTCTAAGCATTTTCCAACATCTGTTTATTCATAACACTCCTAATACATCTTTAGGTGTTCTTTTTCCCTCTTACCATTCCATTTTACCCAACAAGAAATACGTTTGTATTTGGTGTGTTATAGCCTGTAGGTGCCAAAAAACTCCTAATCCTGACCCCAACAAGAAAATGAGTAGAAGTGGTGTGAAACTGATGTCTTGAAATGTGAGCAGTGACCTGTTCTGCATTACTTCTTGTGGTGGAGGTGATGGGAAGAGGAAAATAACTGCCTGCGTATCAACAACGTTCTTCATGTGTATTTATATGTAAATTAATGTCTAAAATACTTTCCTAGTGCTGTTGATGATGCCACGGTTTTAGACGTCTTTCCTAAAATGAGACTGGCATTCCTTGTGCAAACTGACATGTAAAATAAAAGAGAATTAAATTTTTTAAAGGTAGATTTTGGGTACCCATTTTTTTTTAATAGCAAAGTAAATACTTAATTGAAAAACAATGTGAAGGAACAAACAATGATGTATAATTGTAATTTTCATACATAAGCAACACGTACGCATGTGAATTAATTGTAATCAACTTTTAATGTAACAAAAGTATTTAGAGGTTTTTTTTATCCCTGTAGTTTGTGATTTAAGTACAAAAGTCTCTTCTAATGCAGCTATCTATTGAAAAAAGTTCAGCAGTTAGATTATGTAAATTAATTTATCTTGTATTATAACTTAGGTGTTGGAAATAAATTCCGATAACTCATTCATTTTAAGACCAATATTTTAAATTTTGAAATGAGAAAAACCCATTCATGAGTTGCCATATCTTTAATTTCTAGAAATCCCACTTCTAAGTGACCTGTCTCTTTTAAACTCTGTAAATTGATGTATGTAGCCTAATGCTGACCCAAATGGAATTTTGCTTGTATAATTACAAAGTATTCTGCTAAATTTCCCTTTCTGTACATTATCTAAATGTTGTGGTATCTTGAACTATCTCATGCTGCTTCCCTCACCTGTAATATCAAGACTTAAGATCAGTTAAAGTCCTATATTGGTAGGGCGAGGTCCAACAAAATATGTAGAGGGGAAAAAAACTCTTCGTACCAATGTGTGGCTGAAATGCAGTTTTAAATGTATTTTCTTTATTTACAGTTAAAATAAGTCTTCGCTGTGTTGGAAATGGATTTTTTGCTTTTTTAACTAAATCTTTAATTACAGCGAGAGATTTTCTCAAGCCAAAACATGTACATGCATGATAACCTGGCAACTTGTTTCTTCAAAAATAGTTTGCACTTTTAGTGTGGTGAAGAGTTATAGAAACTTAGAAAGAGTCACTGTGTAAACAAATCTGTTGATTTGCAGATTTATACATGACAGTCAGTCTCTTGCTTTAAAAAAGAACTTTAAAAAGCAATGAAAAGAAAAATCTACACCAAAGATGCTTTTAAAAATTTCAGTTTAAAATGTGTTAGTTTGCTGTATAAATGAGCCCATCCATTGATGACAAAATAATTCTCATTTTAAAATTAAAATCAATTGTAATACAAAACTAATGCCATCACATGTTTTGTCTTTTTGTACAATTATTTTGAAAGGTTGTAAGCCTTGCTTTATCTTATCCAAACATTTTCTTTTTGTCACTCATACTTTAAACAATGTATTCATTGCGTATAATGTGCTTTAGGAAGCTTATTTGTACTAAAAAGTTTGCTGCTTTGACAGGTTTAAGTATTCTGTTTGCTACAGAAGTGATTTTATATCAAACTCATTTTTAAAACATAAAACGTAGCTTATATTTTGTGTTTCCCACAGAAAATGATGTAGCTTTTCATAACCGGTTATATCCTTAAGCAACTACCTGAGCTGTTTCAAAGCCACTAATATTGCTGCTTTAGGTCTGTCTCCGTCACTGCTGCATTTGTTTTTGTTTTTGAAGGCATGAAACTACTCTGCTTAGCTTCTATTTTTCATGTGAGCCATTTTCATTTAGATTTTATCTCTGTCCACAGCGGTGCATTTCATTTTATAGTATTTCCCTATATTTAGTTGGTTGTTTCAACATGCGATGTATAATTATGGTATTTGCACATTTTGTGGAAATTGAGACATTGCATGGATTTGTTTCTACTTTGATTCTAATTTCCAATATGGTTTTTCAGCTGTTTGAAATAGATTAGATAGCACCAATTTTGCTAACAGACATAGAAAATGCTATTCTTTTATTAGTATAATTCCAAGTAACTATTGAAAAAAATACTATTTGTTAAAAAAATGTAGGTTTTTAACTATTTACACTTTATTTCCTCCTAAAATATTTAAAGTTCGAGTCCGAACATTTCTTCAACAAGTATAAAGGGATTAAACCTAATTTCTCCAGTATATTATTATGGCTCTTCTCGTTGGCATAGTTGTTTTCATCCCATTATAAATGGTAAGAAGCTGAGATGGGTGCAGAAAACTGTAAAGTATTGCTTTTTCCACAAGTGTATGCAAATAATGGTTGTCTGCTTTCTTCCTATTGGATGCCTTGTTGTTAAATATTCATTTAAACCTCAAATGGAAATACCTACTGTGGGTTAAGGTGGCAGTAATTCTCCAATCAGTGATTAGTAATTAACGTAATTGTTGCCCTGAGTTTTTAACATTCTCATTTGACATTTTGCACTTGGGGCGGGGGAAGAGGGGAAGTGGGGAGTTCTCTTTCAGCATAGTTTAAGTAATGAGAAAAACCCTGTTTTTAGGCCTTGACCAAGATCCTGTACCTTCAGAACCAAATATGAATGTGACTCCACCCTTTACTTAGTTTATTTTTGTGACTAATAATAATTTTTCTCCCATTCACCATTCAGTTCTCTCAAAATCCACGGGACAAGTTACTATGCCATGTATGTAGGTAGAATCCTATAAATAGCCGATTTGTGCTGCTTAAAACAATTGTCTTTTTGCTGTATTCCCCAGACTGTTTTTTTGCAAGTTGACTTTTTTTTTTTTATTAAAAAAGGAAAATATGGGAAACTTGTCTTGTATAACAGCTGAGGATGTGGCTAGGTTAAAGCAGGAAACTGCTACCCACAATGCAATGTTACATACACTACCACTTAATAAAATTTATTTCAAACATGCTACTGACAAAACCAAAGAAAAATAATATCATAACTATGCTAGTTAGTATACTAAATAGATCTAGGGAAAAATGAAGGTAATATCTCAAATTTGTGATTCTAGTATAGAGTACTCCCAACAATTAAACTGCAGGATGTCAGTAGTACTTTTAAGTTTTAACCAACTATTCTTAGAAAATATTCACATCTTTCTAGAACTTAAAGCTCACACACTAATAGTAGATTGAAGGTTGCCCTTATAATATTTATTATGGCTATGGGATAGCTCTCTTCTGAATGCTTTTACCTATACTTTGAGTTTAACCACATTTACTCCTTCCCTCCACTTCCTATCAGAGAATTTAAGGCTAAATTTTCAACTTGTTTGTGGTTTATCATGAAAAGGTTTTGTTCACACCACGTTTAAGGAAAGAGCTTAGAACAAGAGAATTTGTAAAATCTCTTTAAAAAGTTCTTCATATAATATAGGGTGGGGTTTGAGGTTTTATTTGAAAGCTGTCAATTTTAATAAAGAGACACAACTCAGAAATCATATATGCACTTTTTAATTTGAGACTTAAATGAAATACTTTACACTTACTGGTTAAATTAATATTCTTGAACCACTTATGCATGATTTCTTAAAAAGTTGGACAGTGATTCCTATGGGGCGCTTGTACCATTCCAGCACAAATATCCCAAGAGTCTTGTTTTAGAAATGGCACATCCCTAGTTTCTTATTGTTTTTAAAAGCATGCATATTACATGAGATCCTCTAACGGAAGATTTTTTTTTTTAAAAAAAGTATTTTTCTCTATAGTTAAGGAAAGCTTATCAAGAACAGCTGCTGTAGTGCCATGGATCCTATCCATGGACTCATGGTGGTCTGCTGAACAACGTTCTTCAACTTTGACAGGTGAGACAGAGGCTCTCCAGTGCCACTGCTTTTGGATGAATCTAACTGTGGTTGGAGAAAGTGCATCTTGCCAAAATATATGGGTAAGACCACACACAGCCTTTAAAATAGTTATTGTAAGCTTATTTTTAGGCAGTATATGTCTTGACAGTTTTTTTATTTGCATGCCAGTTTCATTGCAGCTTATAGATTTTTCATTTATTTTAGTAATGGCAATTGCAGATTTAGATCTGTATTTGTAAAGTTCTTGCACAACATTTACACTGGAAAAATACAGGCTTACTCCTTTCAAGCCTCAATCAAGATTGGAACTGCTTTTTAAAAAATATTATAGCAGAGCATTCATGCAGCTTAGAGTTGGTGTCCGTGTTTTCATATTAAGCCCCTAGTTTCAGGGGCATAGTTCAGCAATAAAAATTTGCTTCTGGCTTTAAAATTCTGCTGATTTCAGATGCCTCTGTGCTTGTATGGGTCTGAAATGATGTAGACTTAAGACCTGAGCTCTGTTCAATAGGCCTAATAAAATGTTAATTTTGTTTTTCAGTAACCAACATTTTAAATGTTGAAATTAGAATCTGTATGAAAAATAGTGTCTAGTAGTTACTGCGTAAGTGTTTTTATATGTATAGCATTTTATACACCTAAATCACTACAAAGGCAATTGGCTGGATAATACATATTATATTTAACTGAAAGACTAGAAGTGCTCCCTTCCGTCGGATTATTGGGTAAACACTCACTTGGTAACTCGAAGAACAGATGTTTTTAAATACCCCAGAGAAATTAAGTATAATATTGAGATGGAGCAGTATAAACCAGTTGGAATACAGAAGGGCTTCACAATTCTGAATGCATTCCTATTTCTGTGGTTCCTTTCCAAAGTATCTAATCTGAATAATCAATGTGTGGTTATTTCTCGACCATATATTGTTGTTCATTATTTAATTTTTCCCAGAACCACTGGAGTACTCTGATACTTCACAACCAAATAGACAACAAGAGTTGCTGCCATGAGGCACTTACAAAATAGTCGGTATAGGAAGATAGAATAGGATGCATGCAATAACAGCAAATGATATGAGCAGCTGATGATAGATATCGTGTATCTGCAATTCTTCTTAGAGTGCTCTCTTTAGATTCATACACGTAGGTTGGGTACCATGGGCTACCAGACTTGTCTGAGCCTTCTAGAATGCTGTGCTTATTGGAGCACTCTGCTGTCCGTGTCTCATACCTGAATTTATAAATTCAGAGAGAAGATATAAAATGGGGCAGGGCACCCTGCCACCTTGCTTCCTTCCAATTGTGCTGTAATTCAGACACAGGATCTGCTCTTACTTGAGTTTGACTGGAAGGTTTCTAGGTTGGTCAGGTTTTTTAGCACCCAATAAAATTTATAAACAGTCTCATAATTTTGTTAGTATTTTCCATTATTATATTTTTTTTTACTATTTTAGACACTTGGAGTGCTTAATTTTTATCCCCAGTCCCTCCCTTGTGCCTAATGCCACAATGTCTTAAGAAGCAGTGAGGACTAGGAAATACGAATAGTACCATGTCCAGTCTTTGATGGCAGATGCTCATTCTTAGTGTCTAACATGCACTGAAAGAGAGATGTTCCGGAGATATGCCCTATTTGTGTTTCCTTTTCTCCATGAGTCTAGGATGACAGAAGAAAAAATTTCCTTCAGGCCATATTGTAGAAAGTTTTAACAGGCCCATCTGGGTTCTAATAGTGTGAGTAAGAGAATCAAATTAATTCTTGGGGAATGGGGAACAGGAAACACCTAAACATATCCCATTAGAAAGACTTCTTGAAGGGAACCACCATTCCTGGTCTGTTCTTGTGACTTGCAAAAACTGCATCCCTGGCCCACAGTGACTGGCTGCCTCATTTTATATTGTTTGTTTACATTTATATCCCGCCCTTGTATGAAGGCTCATGGTGGCTTACTAAAAACATAAAATACAATTTAAAAATATTTAAAATACAGCTCACCCCCCAAAACACTCAACCCACTCCAACCCTTCAACAATCTCCCACCTGATCCCTCTCCCTATCCTCGCCTGCAAAATGTGCAGGTGCTCCGTGGCCGCCTTTTGCCATACATCCGTTTGGCGTGCCAAACGGATGGAGCACTCTGGATTTCCCTGTAGTGCATTGTGTGTAGCCACGTGTGGGTGCTCCACTCATCTGAGGGAGCAAGCATCTGGTCATTCTACCTTCAGATGGGCAGTCAGATCCATGGTTTCTGGTTGGCCATAGGGAGTAGCATCTCATTTAAAAACACCCAGTGTTGACAAAGGGGAGGTTATGGCCAGGGGCAGACACCAAGTCCTCTGACACCTGGAATCTTTGGGAGTGGAGTATTCAGTGACCTGGCAGGGCAGCACTGAGTGGCTACAGCTGCTACCCTTTAAAGGCAACTGGCTTTGTGGGGTGAAACTTTCAGGTGTCTGATACGCACATTCTACACTTTTTCAGGCAGACAAACCTGGAAACATATTTGCCTTCCCTGTAACAATAATTCATCAAACTAAATAAAAATGCATTAAGGTAAAAATTAGAAGGAAGAATAATGAAAAGCGTACTCTCTTTACGAACGAAACACTCATCCGTAACAAAAACATAACACAGCAAAGAAAACTAAAATTGCTGCTATCCTGTATCCATCAAATTCCATGTACCCCTAGCTGTCAACTTGCCAGTGTTCTTCCCTTTCTGTCCAATTACAGAGAAAAATGTGTTACCTATAGAGGATCCAAAGGAGACCATTTCAAGTCCTACAGCAGACTTCAGAAGCTTTGAGGTAGCGGTTAGGTGTAGCAGAGGTAGTTCTACTCTTCCTTTTTACATTCTCCTCAGGCATGAGTTGAGGTGGGAAGATCATGCGGGCACTGCCTCCCATAAGATTCCAACAAGTTTAGCCTCACTTGGCATGCACACATTACAAAATCTCACATAAGATAGAAAATAACATTAAATTGTGTAATGTGGGCAAGCAACCTCAATGGTGAATATAACTGTGGTTTTTTTTTTGGGGTGGGGATACCCAAAGCACTATAATGTCTTTTGAGCTAAATTCCTGGTTGGGTGTCAGGTCCAGGTCTTGAACCCCTGGCCCTGGGGATTTGGGGGTGCTGATGCAGCAGCTTGTGCCACCTGGTGCCTCAGTGACCTGTGTTTTCCTTCTTCCTGCTATGCCTCCTCCTGCAGCTCCACCTGGTGTGTGCCCTGCCCTTGCTTACGTGTCTCCTATTTCTGTTGCCTGTCTCCTAGCTTCCTGATTGGCTACCAGGGAGTATTTAAGACCTTCTGGTGGCCTCAGGAAGCTGGTAGAGCAACTGCTCTCCCCGGTGTTTGGTTCTTGTGCTTCTCTTTGATCTTCTATAGCGTAGACCTGTTTCTTCCCCTGTGGCTATTGTCCGTTGTGTGTTATGTGTTGAGTCTTAGTGTTCTGTTAACCCTGTGTGTCCCGTGTGTGAGTAGCACTTCCCGTCCTTCTTGTTGCTGGTAATTCTTGTTTCCTTCATGTGTCGAGGCCTTTCTTGCCCAGCTCCCTTGTCCCCTTAGTCTTCCCCCATGGTGTGTACTCCGCTGTGTACCTTCCCTGCACTTGTCCCTTCTCCATGGTGGTTGGTCTTCCTCATGTCCCAAGTCCCTCACGTTGTGTCTTGTTCCCTATTGCTCTAACCCTCCCTCTCCTGTGTTGCTCCTTGTTGCACTCTAGCTCCCCGCCGCTGGTACTTCCCCCAGCTCCTAGTCCCTTGACCTCGATGATGAGCCATAAGCTTTCTTAGACCAGCTTGTCTGGTTCTCATGCTGAGCATTCAGTCTCTCTGATATCAGAGAACGGCTGAAAGGTTTCCATGTTTGATCTTTGGGACATCCCCTACTCCCTTTAACCCTTTCCCCTCTTACCTGCCCTTCTCCCCCCCTTTTCCTGGCTCCTTGCCCTGGAGCCTGACAGATTGCTCCACTCTAAAAAGCTTGCTCTAGCAAACGGACTTGTAGCTGGCCGCTCGGGGCACTCAAGATGAACTCCCACCAACTCCACCAGATGAAGCCACCAGCTTCATGGGAATGGACTTCATATCAGGAGGTGGAGGCATTTTTGCACCACAGACCAGGAACCCTTGAACTGTCCCCAATGATGTGGGATGCTCATCAGCATGTGAGAGTGTATTTGGCTCTGGCGACTGATGCTTTGTCAGCAGTGACTGTAGCTGCCTGTAGGAAGCCTATGTCACGAAACACCGCCAGGCGGTCAACTCCATTGCTTTCCAAATCGCAGGACCCTGGGGTCTGGAGCATGGGCCAAGGGTCAGACTCAGAGGATGAAGGGGATTGTGAAGACGTGACTGAGGAAGGAATGGAAAACAAGGATCTGGGTATATTTTTATTTTATTTATTTATTTATTTATTTAAAATGTATATCCTGCCCATCTTGCCCATAGGGCAGCCCACTAAGGTTGTACCTGCTGCGGTGCAAAAGTCCTTCTCAAAGACCTGCTGTGGTACCTGCCCTTCTCTTCCCCCCTTTTCCTGGCTCCTTGCCCCAGAGCCTGACATTGGGTTAAATGGGTGCAAATCTCTTGGTTTGACAATAAATATTGGACATTTTCTGATGCCTCATATGTTCTGGCAGATACTTCTAAAAACAAACAAACCCAGAAGCTCTTCAGAAACAGAAGGTGGAGAATAGCTTAATAAAATATCTAAACATAAATTCAGTAAGACTGGAAACAAGGCAAGAAGTTATATTAAGGCACATAACTCAAATATTTATAGTAGGGGTGTGGACCTCAGGCTTAGGGGCCAAATGTGGCCTGTGGCTAATTTTTATTTGGTCCTGTGGCAAAGTGGTCCAGCCCCAAGTCACTGCGGGATCAGGGCCCAAATTTGCTTTTTGGTATCCTGGTTTCCCTGACTCCAGTTGTGTCTGTGTCTGCCCTTGGAGGTATTCATCACGGTCCATAGTGTATCATCTCCCTAGCACCCTTCTAGCTGACCAGTGAGTTAGTTGCTGGCTCAGTCACCTCCCTGTAACTCCCTCATGCTTTAGGCTTCACACCCAGCTCATTTGCTGTAGGTTCCCTAGCTGCCTCACATAGCTGGTTCACCACTAAGGTAGCAGGCCTACTACTACTTATCATTTCTATAGCCCTATTAGTGTATGCAGTGCTTTGCAGTCACAGATTTCCAAAGACAGCTCCCTGGCCAGTGGACTTACAGTCTAAGTTGGACATGGGTGAGAGGAATTCACAGATATTTCCACTTCGTAGATAGTGAACTGAAGCTGATAGGTTGTGACTTGCCCAAGTGAGTTCATGGCTAGGGCAGGATTTGAACCCTTCCTTCCTAGGTCCTGGTCCAACACCTTATTCACTACACTACACTGGCTCTACCCCTGCTTTGACTCAGTCCTTTACCTGAACAGAGCTAGCTTACTTTAAGGCACCTAAAGTAGCAGGCCCCTGTTCCTGCCCTGAGTCAGGCCTCAGCTGAGTGGATTGCTAAAGTTGCCTGCTCCCATCTCCTGAGTCAGGCCTTAGCTGGATGGTATTAAAAGGGTTGTAGGCCACCTGAAGGTAGCAGGTCCCTTCCCCAAGTCAGTCCTCATCTTTGGGCATTGATTTCTAAGGGCTCCCTGCAGCCTGCCTTGGGTTTCTAAGGCTACAAAGACTAAACTGAGTCTTTGTAGGTGAAGAATCAGAAGAACTTTCACAAATAAGTGTGATATTGCAGGAGGTTCTAGAGCAAATTGACAAACTGAATAGTAACAAATCACTAGGACCAGATGGTATTCATCCCAGAGTTCTGAAGGAACTCAAATATAAAGTTGCAGACTTTGGTATTCTGTAACTTATTGTTTTTGCCACTGTACCAGAGGATTGGAGGGTAGCTAACGTAATGCCAATATTTTAAAAGGGCTAAGGAGGTAATCCTGGAAACTACAGACCGGTGAGCCTGACATCAGTGCTGCGCAAGCTGGTAGAAATGGTTGTTAAGAACAGAACTACTGAGCATATTGATAAACATGGCTTAATGGGAAGAGTCAGCATGGATTTAGGAAAGGGAAGTCATGCCTCACTAATCTATTGGAATATTTTGATGGTGTAAATAAGCATGTGGATAAAGGTGAGCCAGCCGATATAGTGTATCTGAACTTTCAGAAGGCATTTGATAAGGTCCCTCATGAGCAGGGATCCTAGTTTTCTCTGCCAAAAAATTGTAAATTCTCTGATTTAAAAAACCCCTAAATTCTCTGAATAAAAACATAAACATCTGTGTTTAAAAAATTATGTGTGTTCATTGTTAATCGATCACTTTAAAGCATTCATTCTAGTGGATAAGGTCTGGTAAGTCGGACAACAGGGTAACGCCTGGACTCATCCACTAGGAGGCAGCACTAGACTGAAATCCTGTTGTAGGGAGCCTCTTCCCGCTCTACTCCAGTTTAGTGTCTGCCTCAGCACTACTGGGAGCTTTGCCGTGAGGGCTCCGCTTCTCTCCTCTAAAAGGGAGGAAGTGCCCTTCACTTCTGAAATCCTCCTTCAAGTTAGTTACTCGGGCGCCTTAGTGAAGGTGCTTCAGACGTCTTTCGGGACTTAGACCTGCCGCTTGTGTGCCAGTGCAGGCCTCCGAGTACGGACCCTTGAGCGCGGCTGCCGGGGGATCACAAGATGGCAGAAACCGCCGAGACTCGGCGCAATTCGCAAGCGAGGTCAGACGCTACCTCAGCTTCAAAGGCTGCTCCCCGAGCGAGCTCAGTCTCTGACTTGGTGCAGGAAACGCCACAACAGCAGCAACACAGCGACCTGGAATCAGAGGAAAGGCAGTCAGCCGAGTGTCTCCGAACAGTAAGAGTCCAGCCCGGTCCCGACCCCTTTCAGCAGAGACAACTAGAAATCATGGAGTATGTACTCCAGGCGGTAAAGGGTTTAGAAAAAAGGCGGGAATCTCCTCAGCGCAGACTGAAAAATATTATCTCCTTCTCAGTCACACAAACCTACGGGCAGGTCCAGATAGTGGGGAAAGGAAAGCTTAAAGTTCCTTCCCCCCAAAAAAACCAGAAACTGTCCATGAGGGATCTTAAGGGCTCCTCAGAGGAAGGAGATTTCATGGGCTTTGAGTCTGACAGCATAGACTCAGATTCACAAGACAGTGTTGCTGCCCAGTCTTTGCGTAGGAAAAAAGAGACTAAGCACACAGACCTCTCTCTCTGACAAATCTGAGGAGGAGCAGGACTCTGCTAGGGAGGAAATGGAATCCTCTTATTCTATGAATTTACAAGCTCCAGATCCTCAGTTACCTGAGCCTGCCCACGAATCTAAGGAATGGGGCAGAAAGTTTCCCCCTGCATTAGGAGCTAAATTATTGCGCAGAGCTTCTAGGGTACTAAGAATTACCCTAAGGCTTGTAATAAAAAGGAGTCACACTCCTCAGATGAGGAATCTGATTCAGAAAGAGAATATATGCCTAAGGTGGATGCAGCCGGTAAGGACTTGCATCTAGACAAAACTTTTGAGAGAATAATTCGAGCTGAATGGAAATTTCCTACTAAACACTCTAAGCTGTCTAGAGTCCAACAATCACTGTACTCCTTCCACAGGAGTGCTCAGGATATTTTTTCCACACCTACAATAGACGCAGCAGCTTCTTTAACCTGTCAGTCAGTTTTCCTCGCGGAAGGGGATCTTTTTCCCAAAGATGCTACAGATAAGAGTGTTGAAGTGGGTCTGCGTAGGGGTATGGAGCACTATCACATATTCTTAAGATTGCTACCACGGCTTCCTATACGTCCCGTGCTGTTTTAAAATGGCTTCGTTTATCAGAAGACCCAGATATCAGCCCAGCAGCATCGGTCAAGATTGCTAATAGCATTACAATGGCTAATGCTTTTATAGCAGACACTGCTATGGACTCTCACATGGGCTGCTAAGGGTATGGCGGCTAATGTCGCAGCAAGGAGGTGTCTTTGGCTTCGTTCATGGAGAGCGGATAACCATGCTAAAAATCTTTTCGTCCACGGCAGGTTTAAGGGTCCAAAGTTATTTGGATCAGCCTTAGATAAAGCTCTGGCGGAGGCCTCCACAAAAGATAAAAAGCAGTTTTTTCATCAAGTGCAGTCTTACAGGTCTTTCTTCTGCCCTTTCCATCGTTACCAGAGCAACAGGCGGGATTTTACTCCTTCCAGACGGTGGTCTAATAACTCCTTTCGTCCCAGAGGTACAAGAGGAAGGGGATACAGATCAGGGAAAGCTGTTACAAGTGGGTCTCAGACTAGACGGTCACCACCTGGCAACTAGCGTTCCTGACTATTCAGATGGCTCCAGGACAGATGATACAAGAGTAGGAGGCCGCATTCACCTGTTCTATCATCACTGGAAGAGCACAGTCATCAACAGGTGGGTCCTCAACATCGTAAACGGGATATGCAATAGAGTTAAAAGTAAAGCCCAAAGACCTATACTGAATGTCCCCAGTATCTTCCAGTGTATTAAGACACAGAGCCATGTTAGAGATTCAGCGGCTCGCAAACATACACACAATAGAACAAGTACCACGTGGAGAGAGGGTTGGACCTTTATTTAATTTTATTTTTGGTTCACAAAAAGGAAGGGTCTCAGAGAGCGGTCTTGGACCTCAAATATCTCAACAAGTTTGTTAAACTTCAAAGGTTTCGGATGGAGACCTTAGCCTCCATCACCCTCTCTCTCCACGCAGGCGACTGGTTGGCGTCAGTAGATTTAAAGGATGCCTACCTGCATAGTCTGGTACAAGTCTCTCACAGCCGTTGGCTACGTTTTGTTTACCATCACGAGCACTGGCAATTCAGCGCTCTCCCGTTTGGGTTGGCAACAGCCCCCAGAACATTTACCAAGGTGCTTGTTCCACTAATTGCCAACTTACGTATGCAAGGGCTGTCTATCTTTCCTTATTTGGATGACCTTTTGATCAAGGCGTCCTCCAGGGAACTGTGCATGGAGCACATACACAAGTCAGTAACGTACTTGGCTCAGCACGGTTTAGTAATCAACTTCGCCAAGAGCCACTTAGTTCCCACTCAGCGATTAGAAATCTGGGTGTCGTAGTGGATACATTTCAGAACAGACTATTCATACCGCAAAGCAGACAAAACAAGATCAAAACACTGATATTGATAATATTGAATATGGGTCAGATTCCCATTCATACCCTCGCTCGTCTTCTGGGACTAATGGTGTCTTGTTTCAGCCATCTTCAGTGGAGCAGGTTCGATGTGAGACCTCTTCAGTGTCTACTGAGACCTTTCCAGTATCACTTCATAAACAACAACCAATTATTTGTACACTTGGACCCCATTACGATAAAGTCCTTCCAGTGGTGGCTGGAACCACAGAGATTCCGCCTCGAAGTGCCACTGGATTCGCCTCAGCGGATAGTTATCACCACAGACGCAAGTCTATCAGGTTGGGGAGCCCCTCTCGACGGCAAATCAGTCCAGGGTCTCTGGACTCCAGCAGAACAGAACCACAGCATCAATTGGTTGGAGCTGTTGGCCATCCGCAGAGCTCTACGGTCGTTTGCAGGACAGATTCACAGACAATATATACAGGTACTGTCAGACAACATTACCGCAGTAGCTTACATAAATCATCAGGGGGGTTCTCGATCACACAAGCTACACACAAGTGACGCGCATCTTCAGGTGGGCAGAGGGCTACCTGGGGTCTCTCTCAGCCCGACACATCAAGGGCTCCATCAATGTGCAGGCCGACTGGCTCAGCCGGCAGATCATCCAGCCGGCTGAGTGGGCTCTGAAACAAGACGTGTTTCTTCAGATAGTAGGCAAGTTCGGAGATCCAGTCTGCGATCTATTTGCCTCGCTGACCAATACGAGGCGACCAGCATTCTTTGCCAGGCACCACTGCCCCGAAGCAATGCTCTGTCACACAATTTGCCCAGAGGGCTGCTGTGTATGCATTCCCTCCAATACCTCTGATTCATCGAACCATCCAGAAGATAGAACTGGAGCAATCCCATGTTCTTCTTCTTGCCTCGTATCGGCCACGCAGGCCGTGGTTCCCAGACCTGCTGTGGCTCTCTCGAAACAACTTTTGGCGACTCCCAGCACAACACGACCTACTAACACAGGGTCCGATCTGGCACGACAATCCCGATCTATTCAAATTAACTGTCTAGAATTTGAATCCAAAGCTCTATCTGTTAGGTTACTCTCCGGAAGTAATCTCAACCATGCTGGCTTCAAAGAGAAGTTCAACCAGGAGAATTTCTCAGAGCTCTTGGAAGGCGTTTGTTGATTGGGCCAGTCAAAATCAAATCCCTCAGCTCCATTAGTGGGCAATGTCCTGGCCTTCCTTCAGAGTGGAAGAGACAAGGGACTTTGTCCCAATACACTGGCCAGAAAGGTAACAGCGTGTCACGCCGCAGTCCCGTGGCGTGCCTCAGCGGCGGAGGCGGCGGGGGAATCCCTGGAGGGCTCGGGAGAAGAAGACGACGGCCCCCTCAGCCACAGGGCAAGGTTCTCCCTCGCGTCGGCAGGACGCTTCCCCAGCAACAAGTCAGGCCCCTCCCCTTTCACAGCCAGGAACCTCCGGGACGGGAATCTCCACCCCGCCCCGACGTAGTGCGCGCCTAGCAGCAGAGCACGCTCGGCGCGGGGCGGGGCCCTAATCAGTACACAAGGGCTGACACCTGAAGGGCTCTTGAGAGGCATAAAGCTGCCGGCGGGACAGTAAGTCTCCGCCGGTAATCGAGAGAGAGACTGGCCCTTGCTCCTGCGTTGGTGAAAGCTAAGTGTTTGTAGTAGAGATTGCTGCTGATTGTATTCTGTGTCTGTGTACCCTGCCTTGCTATACCTTATCCCCCTTTTGAGTCCGTGCATAAACGTAGTGAGATTGAACCTCCAGCACCCCCCTTCCCTTTCCCCTCCTACTGGCCCCTGGGTTGGTGAATTGTTGTCCGCGTCTTTCCCCTCCAACACCCCCCCGCCCCCGCCTTCCCAGTAGTGTGAGAGTCCTTTCCTCCCTCCTCGCCCCGTATCCCTAGTTCCTTCTTTCCTCTCCGCATTTCCCTCCACTCCCTGGTCCCATTTCCCCTGTTCCCCCTTCAACTAGATTCCTCCAAAGCCATCATTGCGGGGTGGGTTTCTAGTTGTATAAGAGAGGCTTATAAGGCAAAAGGTATCCACCCCCTGCTAGAATTCTTCCTCACTCTACCAGGTCAGCTGCAGCTTCCTGGGCATTTCGGCATAGAGCTTCCTGCTGAGAAATTTGTAGGGCTGCGGCTTGGAAATCTGTCCACACTTTTACCAGACATTATAAAATTAGACATTTTGGATTCTGCGGAGGCAGCCTTCAGTCACCGCATTCTGTAGGGAATCCTTCAATAGTGGATTGATTCGTAGTGTGCTCCATCGTGTCCCTCCTGAAGCCGACGTTACTGCTTTTTTACCTACCTGTTGTCCGACTTACCAGACCTTATCCACTAGAATGTCCAATTGGGTTCTTACCTGGAAATTGGGATTCTGGTGAATATGTAGGGGAGGCAAATAGGCCCTCCCTATGAAATGGGATATAAATGGAGTACACTACTTCCTTCGTTCTACAGATGTTATTTTCTTAGAAAAAAGTTGTGTTGGGGTTTTATAGGCCCAATAGGGGCATCCGGAGTTAGAGTAGCAACAGGGAGTTTCTCTGTTTTATTTGTTTCACATATTAAAGACACTATACTGTTCTTCGGCTTGTCACAACTGGAGTTGAGCGGGAAGAGGCTCCCTGCAACAGGATTTCAGTCTAGTGCTGCCTCCGAGGGGATGAGTCCAGGCATTACCCTGTTGTCCGACTTACCTCCCCTAGATATCCACCAGAATCCCAATTCCCAGGTAAGAACCCAATTGGGCATTTTAAATAATTGTTGCTATAATTCATTTAAATTACTCTGCATAAGTCTGAGGACCTGGATTTGCTAGATGCTTCGGAGCCAGAGGTGGCTGGAAACACCGAAGGCTCCTGCTCTGAGAGACCGGGCAGCTCAAAATGCTACCGATGCAGCAACACCTCCTCCCACTGCACAAACTGCTGGGGCTGCCGCAATGTCTCCTCTGCTCCAGAACTGGAAATAGAGAGGTTCCGGTCATGTGGGGAGCTGCAACGCCACCTCCACTTCCTCTGTTCCAGGAAATAGAAAGCTCCAGGCCACATTGCCAACCGTAAGAGCTGGGAAAACAGGGACATTTGTGATGTTCTCTGAGAAAAACGGTTTTTGGTGGCTTCCTCTGTTTAAACTTAAAATCCATGTTTACCTGCGGGAAACGGATACCTGCTCATGAGAGACTTGAGGAAATGAACGAGTCATGGGATAAAGGGCAGTGTCCTATTCTGGATTAGCAACTGGTTAAAAGATAGAAAACAAGGAGTTAGGACTAAGGCCATTTTCACACAAGACACCCTCCACCCATTACCCCTCCCCTCCACTATGTTTCCCTATGGGTGCCCTGTAACATGTGGTGGTGGTGGTGGTGGTGTTGTGATTGTTGTTATTATTATTATTATTGTTATTATTTATTAGCAAACATTTATATAGCACCAGCAATGTAACTGGCACTTTACAAAGTAGTTGAGTAGACATGGTCCCTGCCCTAGGGCTTACAGTCTGAGAGATTGGTGGGGGGAGACAAAGGAAGGGGAACAGGGAGAGACAAGGAGTGTAACATTTACGAGGATGTGAGGTCCCAGGTGCACGCGCTTGGCTTGATTACATCAAGAATGATGGCTGGTTGGTCCATGTGGCAAGGATATGAGTACATAGACCTTAGGTAACAGATGGTACTGGATGGAGGGTATCAGCAGGAGTTAGGTGAGGGGAGCGAGGAGTCGGGGAGGGCAGAGCGGAAGAGGTGGGTCTTGAGGAGGGATTTACGAGGATGTGAGGTCCCAGGTGCACGCGCTTGGCTTGATTACATCAAGAATGATGACTGGTTGGTCCATGTGGTGTGTCGATGAGGGCAGAGCGGAAGAGGTGGGTCTTGAGGAGGGATTTGAAGATATGAAGGGAAGGGGTGAGGCGGATGTGGGCAGGGAGGGAGTTCTAGGCATGGGGGGCAGCTAGGCAGTTAGGGGAGCAGGGGAGGCGAAAGAGTGGACAGGAGGAGCGAAGTGCATGGGCTGGAGTATGGAGGGAAATTAGTGCAGAGAGGTAGGGGGGAGCAAGGTTGTGAAGAACTTTATAGGTGAAGACTAGGTGCTTGTGCAGGATTCGTTCAGGAAGGGTGAGCCAGTGAAAAGAGGAGAGGAGGGGGCTGCACATGGTCGAAGCGACGGGTGAGGTGGATGGCCCTGACAGCAGAGCTTTTGACGGAGATAAGGGGAGAGCTGGGGAGGCCAGTGAGAAGGAGGTTACAGTATAGTGGGTGAGTAGTGGGTGGAGAGTGTCTTGTGTGAAAACATCCTAAATGGTCAGTTTCCACAGTAGAGAGAAATTACTAGTGGAGTGCCCCAGTCCCCAACGCAACTACTGGGACCGGTGTTGTTTAATTTATATTCATTAATGATCTGGAAAAGGGAGAAAAGAGTGAGGTAATCAAATTTGGAGCCAACACAAAGCTATTCAAGGTAGTCAAAACTGGGACTGAAGTGAAGTCTTCAGAAAACTTTGGAATTTGATGAATATTGATGTATTCGGTTCGGAAAGGCAAAATTCTGAAGTTCCGAGGACCAAGACTGTTTTTCGGAAAACTTGGAAATCTTCGGAAACTGCTGCACACATGGGGGGCTTTTGGACAGTTGAGCTTCTTCTGGAAATGAAACTTAGTACCATATGTGGTAGGAAGGGGATATGGGAGGGGACAATTGAGTGATGGTAAGCCAGATGGCAAGTTTTGATTGGCTGGCCAAGTCAGATGGTCAGCTTTTGAATTGGCTGTCAGGGCAAAATAAAAGTGTCTGCACTGCAGCCATTTCGTCCATTCTTTGTCGTGAATTTGGCTGTGCTGCATGCTACAGTGCTGCTGGATCTGTAAGTAATCGGCTACAGGTGTGTGTGTGTATGTGCGCGCGGTGCTTGGCATGGCATGGCATGGCATGGTTTGGTCTGTCCTGTCCTGTCCATAGGGCCAGTGCTCGGGGATGGGGGTTATGTTACCCTTTGCCATGCCATGCAGTTTAAAAAATATATATAATAATAATTGGGTGCCACATTGCTGCCTGCTGCTTGGTTGACACTTGGCACCATGAGGAGGGAACTTTCTGCCTGGCTCTACTTCCCAAGTTTGTTTGATCTGATCAAGTTCTGACCTGTTGGGTGCTTCTCCCAAGCCACCGTGATTGGCCACTGTCGGAGACAGAATTCTAGGCTAGGTGGACCATTGGTCTGACCCAGTATGGCAATTCTTCTGTTCTTAAGTTACCATTGCCACAATGCCATGCCAAGGAAGAGGGTGCTCCTGGATGGGGAGGGGTGTGAATGTCTGGTTTCTTAATTTTGTGACTACTGCTGGGGTGTGTGCTTGCTGGCTTTTTTTGGTGGGATTTATTTCTCTATGCAGGTGTAGACTGTGTAAGTCCCACCAAAAAAAGCCAGCAGGCACAGGCTCCAGAAGTAGTCACAAAATTAATGAAACCAGACATTCACACCCCTCCGCATAGGGACAACCTCTTCTTTGGCATGGCATTCTGGCAATGGTAACTTGAACTGACCAAACAAACTTGGGAAGTGAAGCCAGGCAGAGAGATCCCAGTCAGCTGCTTGGCACCATGAGGCCAGAGTCAGGCAGAACAAAAGAAATTACACTTTACAATGAATCAGTTAGGCTCTGTTGTGTGCCATGCCACAGTCTAGACAACACACACAACCTGCAAAACAGTGTGCCTGCTGGCTTTTTTTGGTGGGACTTATTGCTCCATGCAGTTGCAGACTGTTTTGCGGGGTTTGTTGTATTCTTCTTAAGCAAATGTCCCTTGCTACCCTGCATATTTGTGCAGTGCTAGGTTGGAATAATGATTAAAGTGGGTGCACTCACTGCGCATGGTGGGTCATGCTGTGGGTTCATTACTGTGTTTTAAAAAAATATTATTATTATTATTATTCCTGCATATAATTACACTTTTGGGGGGTTGTGTTCTGGAGTGATTGTCCCACTCTTGCTAGCCTGCTTTTCTGAGTAGTGCTTTTGCTGTGGGTTCAAGAACTTTGCAACAACTTTCCGAAGTTTTCGGACGTTTTTGTGCTTCGGTTTCTGAAGTCCGAAACTTCGGCAGGAACACCAAATTGCCTCTAAGTACTTGGACTGACTATTCAGAACTTCGAAAATTGGTTAAATACCCAGAAGTACTATTTGGTTCAGCCCTAATTAAAACCTGAGAGGACTGTGAAGAATTGCAGAAGGATCTTGCAAGACTGGGCATCTAAATGACAGATTAAATTTAATGTGGACAAAAGTGCAAAGTGATGCCCATAGGGAAAAATAATCCAAATTATAGGTATACAGTGCTGTGTTCTAAATTAGGAGTTACCACTCAGGAAAAGGACCTTGGAGTCATTGTGGACAATACATTGAAATCCTCATCTCAGTGTGCGGTGGTGGTCAAAAAAGCAAACAGTTGGAATCATTTGGAAAGGGGGTTGAGAATAAAACTGAAAATATCATTGTCTCTATATAAATTTACGGTACACCTACACCTGGAGTAATTGTGTGCAGTTCTGATCTCCCCATCTCAAAAAAGACACAGCAGAATTGAGTAAAGGTATAGAGAAGGACAACAAAAATGATCAAGTGTATGGAATGGCTCCCGTATGAAGAGAGGCTTGATAGGTTTGGGCTCTTCATCTTGGAGAAGAGATGACTGAGAGGGGATACGATAGAAGTTTAGAAAATCATGAGTGGTGTGGAACATGTAGATAGGGAGTGGTTATTTACCCTCTCTAACAGTACTAGAACAAGCAGACACTTCATGAAATTAACTGGCCACAGATTTAAAACAAATGAGAGAGTATTTTTTCACTCAGCGCACAATCAATTTGTGGAATTTTGCTGCCAGAGGAAGTGGTCAAAGCCAATAATGTAGCTAGTTTTAAAAAGGGATTGGACGTGTTATTGAAGGGTAGGTCCATTAATGGCTATTAGCCAAGTAGGTTTTGAGGACGTAACCTCTTACTGTTGGGGGCTGGAACAACAGGGAATGGATTGCCCATTTTGACCTGTTGGGTACTTCTCCCAAGAGACAGAGATTGGCCACTGTTGGAGACAGGATGCTGGGCTTGATGGACTGTTGGTCTGACCCAGTACGTCCCTACTTATATTCTTACTGTCAGGATATGGAGGGGGTGGGGACTGCAGAGGAGGCGGCAGGGGGTGGTTCGGGGTGCTCAGGAGGTCACGCTCCCCACCCCCCTAGTGTCTGTAGAGGCTTCCCCTGCTTGCAGTCTGCTGGGCCAGCGATTACCTGATGAGAGGCAGCTGCGGCGCTCTGAGCGCCTGCAGCTGAAGCGAGGACTGGGTCTGAAGCAAGGCACATAAAAGGAGGGCCGTTAGACTTTCTCCTTTGCTGGTGATCAGAGCTTCTGGGTTCCTGTGATATGGCCCGTGTGTTGGTATTTGGAGAAACTGTGGCTTATTAGACTCCCTTCCCTTTCCCCGTTCCTGTATGAAGAGTGCTGTGTGTGGTGAGTAATTGTGTGTGAGTGGTGTGTGCTGTCTTCCTTATTGTTGACCTTCTTTGCCTTCCTGTGTGTGGTTGCCCTAATCCCTCCCTTCTCCCCTCTGGGGTTCTCAAGGCTGGGGTCCCTACCCCCTCCTCACTTATTTCCCCTCCTGGGCCCTGTGTGTGTGGAGGATCACTATAAGCCAGGGCGTGACATCTCCGGTAGGCCCATTGATGAATGGTGGCTGGGTCAGGTGCCTTGTAGCATACAATTGACCATGCAGTGATACACCATATTGAGGGCTCCTTTAACCCTAATATTGTGCATCTGTGAGTGGGGTTTGTGTCCTTGTGTCGTGTGCCCCCTTCTTCGGTCCTGTTTCCCCTTGCTAGCCTATATTCTCCACACTTACGCCCTGAGGGCCTTCTTGAATACCCTTGCATTTTCCATGACCTGGCTCTGCTGACTTAGTGACAGGTTGCTGAGCCCATTTGGGCCTGTTCTGCATAGACTTAACTGAGCACACTGTCGCAGACCCCTTTCCAGTTCCTACCTCCCAAACATTGAAAGACTGAAATCAGGGTAGGGAGCAGAAATGAGTTCACATAAGGACAGGTGACAGATCCATGATCTGGACCCTTCTCTTTCTGAGTTTTCCCCTTTAGCACCTTGTGTGGCCCTCAGAGCTTGTCTTAATTTTCAAAGTGTTGCTTGGGAGGGGAAAAGGTTCCACACCACTGATCTATAGATAGGTATAGCTCTGGGTTAAGAAGGGAATGTGGAGATAGAGAGCTTCCTTGTAGCAAGAAATATGGGTAGACAGTAGGCAGCAGACCAGATTATTCAATCTTTGGGTGCGGAGTCTCTTGAAGGCCTCCAGCAATTCCCCGGGCGACAGAGAGGCAGTAAAGTACTCTATTCTTCATAGCATTCAAGAGAGAGTGTAGACACTAGTGGAGAGGTAGTGTGAGGTATAAGGGATAGAACACCTTGACCTAATACAATGACGTGCTAGCAGAGGAGGAAAATGTAATTTGAACTGACCACTTTGCAGAGTAGAACTGGACTGAAAGGACTGACAGCTCTTTGCTCTTGAAATCCCTGTTGATGAAGGACCTGAGTATTCTTCAATGGCCATCATTAGCAATGGAAGAAATTAGAGGTTTCATTTTAATGGGGCTGACTTCCTTGGTATATACAAATAATAACTCTGTAACTTAACCATGAAAGCTGGCAAATTTGGCCACCATCATTCTCTGCCAGAATGAGGAGAAGTTCTGTGAATTCAGACACGAATCATTATAAAAGTAGATGGAAAAATTACACATGGCAAGGAACAGTCTGAATAGCGAGGAGGCAAATAACGGGGGCACCTTTCAAGTAAGTGTCGTGCGTCTGAATTTGATGGATTCTCTTGTACAGAAGAGAGATTTTTAGTCTCTCCTCCAGTTACAACATAAGATTGCAAAAATTAAGAGCTCAACAGGATATAAAATTAGTTCTCTGTAATTGACCCTCTTGTCACCCCTGCTCCTGCTTCATCTGTTGTTGGTCACTGAGAAAGCATAGTTGTGTCCAAAGCCTGCTAGGACTGTTCTGCCTCAGAGGTCTTGGAAAAAAAGTTGTGTATGATGATGTCCTACTAAGACACGAACACAGTAGCTCAGTGGCAGAATAGTGTTGCTCTTTAGAGAGAAAAGAAATTCAAGAAGGCCATTAAAACAGATCCATCCACGTGGCAGAAGTAAAAAAACTTCCTGATTGGTGCTCAGAGAAGGAGTTAATAGTTCCAAGTGCACCTCAGTTTCCAAACTTGAGATAAATATCAAGTGCAGTGTTTACCTGAAGGACTAAATGGGACGCTTGCCGACATTCTCAGTAAGAAAGATTGAGGACTGACCTGATGTGAAGAATGAACACATTACATTACATTCTGCACCCTAGATGTGGTCCGTATAAGTTAAGACTTGCAGTGTGGTAGTTTACACCTCACTGCCTCTGTTGTATTTGCTCTGTGGATAAAGAGGATTTTGTGTTGAAGAATTTAGGGCTTCTACTAGCAAATTACTAACTCTTGTATTTAACTTTATATCCGAATCAAAAATCAATTTAATTTTATTTGGACTAATACTTTTAAAGAATAGTGTAACTCCTCTGTATTTCAGACATTTTCATGGCTTTGTGATCAGAACTACTGGATTTTCAAGTGTTCTTCCTATTTAAAAGCAAACCAAATCTAACAAAAATAAAATATGGCAAATGAGCATTGTACATCTGACCTTTTTAAACATAGAGTAAAATAGATCTGCTTTTAGATGTACACTAAAGCTTATATTGTAACAGAAGAATTACCAAAATACACTTGGTAGGACGGATAGCTTTTAAATATGTCCCATGATACCAGCTTTCCTCCCAATATTTTACACTCTAATCTGGCTAGTGAAGACTCTCAAAGCTAAGTAGAGTTGAGCATTGTTACAGGTTGGGGCTTGAAGTTTGCTCGGTCTGACTCAATCTCTATGCCATAGTGCCCCAGTGAACACTCTGGGACTGTGAGGGCACAGGCGTCCAGACAGATGGAATAAATTGCAAGACTGGGGCCTATAGGGTGACTATATTAGTGAAATAAGCAAACAAACATGAAGCTAACCCATGCCTCACAAGTTATGTATCATTACAGCTCTGTAGGTAAGTAATCATTTTGAATTGTAGAAAGAAAGACAAAAAACCCAAACAAGCCCTTAGCTATTATAATTGACATTGATCAATGTACCGTATGTAGTGTTAATACTGCAATGGGAACTAGTTTTGTCAGATCTGACAAATTGCATTTTGCTGTTTTTATTCTGCTTACTTGCAATTCTAGGCAATTTATTTTTCTTGTTGATTTACACACGCTTTCACTTAAGAGAAACAAAATGTGATTTTCTTGCTTTGTGGGGTCCAGTCTTTCTTTGTGTGGGTTTGAAACTTCTCAGCAGAAGTCTTGTTTATCTTTCAATTTCAGGAAAAATGATACCAGACTTCTGAAAAATTGAACATTTGCAATAGCAAGTGGCATCTTTACAAACTAAACATGATGATCAAAGAGCTGAAAAAATATGTTTTGTTGACCTTTGGACAAATTACAATGAAATCTCTCTATGTATGTCGTGATGCTCCAGAAGGGGTAAAGCAAAGGGACTGTCTCCTGCTTTCTGCTGTAACCCTGTCCTTGTGGAGTGTCATGACATCAGGGTGCTCCGAAAGAGTCGGGCTGCATTAGAAATGGAGTGGGAAAATCTCTATGGCCGTCCCCTTTCTGACATGGTTCCCCCCCGCTGCCTGTGGAAGGTCTGATTTTCTGGCTTAGCCACAGTCATCACTAAACTGGGACATCCCTCGGAGTTGAGAGAGACTGGGTTAAAACCTGAAGACTCTGCGTAAAACCTGGATTAGTGGCAACCCTAGTCGGGAAGAAAAACTATCACATTTTTTATGCTATTTGCTAAGCAGCATTACTTATATGACTAAAATGATAAGCCAGCTTCACTAGAACAGTTGGTTCATCTTGGGACTTAATCAGACAGGAAAAGAAAAATCTCTCTCCTTCAATAACTTATTTGTATTAGGATGAGAAGTTGTATCTTCAGGGATGGAGAACCTTTTCCCTCCTATGGAGCACTTGGATCATCTGTTCAAGTGGCATGGGCCAAATAGAAGTTGGGGCAAGGGTGTCTTGAAGGTGTATGCTTAGGAGGGGAAAAGGAAGAAGAGTGTCCAGATGATGGATCCATGGTATGGATCCATCCCTTATCTTGGAATGCTTGCCCTCATCTCTGCTTATTTCTCCTGAGTTCAGTCTTTCAGTGATTGAGGGTGAGGGAATCACCCATGGCCAGACCCAGGAATTGGAAAGTGGTCAAATAAAAAAGAGTCAGAGGCTGGAAGTTCTGCACCCTTCTTTAGGTTTCAGTAATGTGAAGACAAAATGTGGAATAAATGTTGTGAATGCTTTAACCAAACAAAAAGCAAGATATAGCTAATTCAAATTATATTTCTCCGTTTTTAAAGAAGAAAATGTAAATGGCAAATAGTATACAAAATTCAATCTCCTTCTTTCCTTAATTTTATTTTGTTTTTCACTTTTTATAGCCAATATGTTTTTTGAGCTATTTCGCCATTTCCCCCCTTTCTTGAGACTGCATTAAAAACTAATTTTAAGTGCATATTCTTACTACCATTCCACTGTAATGATGATTAGTTTCAGTTTGATTGTATATTTTTCTTCTGTAGAATGACATGCTTGGCCTTAATTCTAAACTCAACATCTGGCGACACCTACACATACATGCAGGTGAAGTCCAGGCCAAAGAGTGACAAAGTGGCCACAGCGATCTGCTTTCACATCTGTTTCCACCCATTGACTGTGCCAAGCGCTTGTTTAAATACTATGTTCTTGAATGAATGCATAAAGAGAAACAAAACTGCTTGGTCAAATAGATTAAAAAATGATAATTTTTCACATTTTAGCATTAATTCTTTTTCCTTCAGGACTTCCAGAGTGGATCAGTGTATATTCACTTTGAACAAGTCTACTTCTTCCTCCTCTTCTTTCCACTGAAAATGCTATGCTACAGCTAATGTCGTGACCACTTCTCCTTGAGTCATCCAGAGGAATTGTTAATGACTACACTACCTCCATATCCTTAGCATTAAGTTGCTACTGGGCCTCTAGCCCCACAGGCTTTTCAATTGATGGATTAATACGATATAAGCAAGTGTCATACTTGATCCCATTTAATAAACATTACCCACAGAGGCCTTTCAAGTGCAGTCACAGACTAGCTTTTGTGCTGCACTCACTGTAGTTTGTTGCTCTATGAAAAGCAGTGCTTTTGAGGACCAATTACAAATCTTTGAAAAACAAGACATTTCAACTGAGATCAACATTTTGTTGTTAGAAATAGAATAACAGCTGTGACTTTGTAAGCTACTGTTAGTGGTTTTTGGATGCTAATTTGTCAGCTAGCTGGCATGCTGAGCTCATTTGCCAAAATAAGTTGGCGTCATATGCCATACACAGCTCTGTGTCAAAGAGCAGGGTCTTTCATTTTACCAGTAATTCTGAAATTAAACATTGCACAGAAGACTCCCGAAACTCCTACCGCATATCATTAACTTTCTGTTCATGCAATCTAAATTTAGATCATTCATGGTAAAGACAAAATTTTATTGGCATGTTCAAAAGTGATTAATCAATTAATGTCCTTAATTCATACTCCTTGTCCATTTGGTATGTTCTGGGTTGAGAGTTCCCTGGAGAACAGAGACTTTAAATAATATATTCTTGTAAAAGAACTTTGTGCTAGTCAAATTATTCTTAATGCAAACAAGTTCAAGTTTGGGGTACAATAGTCATTGGCTGTATGCATTTGTTTATCAGATGCAACACAAGGTGAACTTTTTAATGTAACGTTTTCTTAAAGTATTGCCCTCTTGGAAGATCTAGAAATAGAATAAGTGGTTTGAAGTTGACAAAGTACCATATGTCCTTTTTAATGGTAAAATTGAAACTGTTTTACAGTATAATCCATCTTGGAAGAAACTACAGAGCTGCATCCTTCTTCAGAAGGCACTATCTATCCTGCAACACATACAAGCAGCATTTAGTGAGAATTAAGGTTGTATCGGGTGATTCACTTATAACCAACTTGACCTTCAGTTCAAGGAAATAACCATTTAAAGAAAAAGCCTTGCCATCTTTATATTGGCAACAGTACTGAAGTAACATGTACTCCAACATCCCATAAGGCTTTCATTTCCATCTCTAACAAATAACTGAAAAATACACACTTTCCAGTGGGCTATGAAGCTCAATGTTAGACGGCAGCAGAATAACCACAACTACTTCAACACAATACCATGGTACAGTCTTGAGCTCTATTCTTATTTTTGGATGCATGCGGTTTATTTTGTAAAATAATGTAGCAGCTCATGTTTTGTTGCCATCTGTGCCCTTGCTCAATAACAATGGTATTGAGTTTGTTCACACAGCGAGAAATAAGGCAACACACACGAATTGTTGGGTTCAAAAGGCCACAACTCTTTATTAGCTATAATAAGGTCTGGAAGAGGGGGGTTAAACCACGACCAGCAAAATAAAACCACCATCCTGTAAAGTGGCAGATCCATTATCATGTGAAAGTCCTAGTGCTGGCACCACTGCCCCTTCTAAAACCAGCCAGGACCTGGATCTAACCTGGTTCAGAGGTTACCTGGACCAGGGATGGTAGTCTCCTACTTGGCCAGTACTGTTGGCCACACCCTCAGGGCCAGAGGTGAAGCTGTGTGTCGGTTGACCCCCTAAACAGCAGCCTCCGACCTCCACCTGTTAAGAGGTGCCTCAATACATTTTCCATTAAATACCGTTCTGAGTTTCCAAATGCCTTCCAAAAATTTGCCCAGGACCTCCACTGCTACCCTAACTTAGAGTTGCAACAATATAAAAACTGCTTGAACGCACCCTTCTGTCACCAACGCGTAATGGTTAGTGTGACGACACTAAGGGGAAGGCTTGTAGTGCCAAGTTCTTGGAGTATAGGTCCATTAATGACTATTAACCAAGTAGGTTTTGGAAACGTAACCTCTTACGGTTGGGGACTGGAACAACAGGGAATGGATTGCCCATTGTGACTTGTCAGATACTTCTACGAAGAGAAAAAGATTGGCCACTGTTGGAGACAGGATGCTGGGCTTGATGGAGCATTGGCCTGACCTGACCCAGTACGGCACATTTATAATGTTCTTATGAAGTCAAAAAAACCTGATTCGCAGACCAGCCAATCAGCTTTGAATCACGAAAGTTTCTTCTTGGCCCCAATTATGGCAGCCAGCTAAGTTCATAGTGCCAGTCCAAGAGGGTTGGTGTTCAGGCTTTGATATAAAGGCCTGGACTGCCAGGCCCCATCCTCCATTAAAGGATGCTGTTCCGGGTGCGTATGCATGCACCTAGCAGTACAGAGCTGCCGGCCTTTGACCTCCCCCATTGCCTTCCTCCACTCAGGCCCTCCCCCTTGACAAGTGCTTGAGAGTGGGAGGAGAATTTGTGGGAATATAAACTAGTCAGTAGAGGTGAGATTTGAACTTGTCGTCCCCTCTCATCTCCAACCCCCTTAAGGCTACGGTGATACTCTTGTTGAGAGCAAACGAGAGATTAGCCCACTGGAGTCAGGGGTTGCTCTGTGGAAGCTGCCGCTTGCATCATGCTCCGCCCCCCATTTCTCTCATGACGCACAGCTGCTGTGACTCCTGGATACATTAAGCCACCCTGCTGTGGTTTTTGTCAGTTTAACTTTTCCTCTTTGTTTTTGCTTTTTGGAGTGCTCAAAAAAAGCAAAAATAAACAAGCACAGTGCCTGTGAGAGTGGAGGGAGCACTTGCGCTCCGCATCACTCTAGGTGCTCTGCCCACGTCTCGGTTCTAGCGGACCTGCAGATGTGTGGAGACTGCATTTACCCTAACAGATGGGGGACAGCCACTTGGTGTGCATTCACCTGACTTAGCCAGCATATACCGAGCATTTGAAAGCATTTGCTTGCATTCTTTGGGATGCTGCTGTTAGTGGGGGCTGATAGCCACTTAATAGATGGGCAGGTGGCCACCCATCTGATGAGACCTGGGTTGCCCAGGGCCCCGCACTATATTAAGACCCCACAGACGTCTGCTGCTGCTCCTGAAACTTCTGGGATCATGTGCCTGCTGACGTTGAGGCCGGTGGTAGTCCTGTCAAGATTCCTCAGGGAAATGGCAGTAGCGGTAGTGCTGCTGAGTCTCCGAGAGAAGGCGCTTTCAGCAAGCCCTAATTACCCTACCCAGATAAGTGTGATTTTCATCTCTGGTGACCCCTCATCTCAAGCCCCTCATCTCAAGCCCCTCCATGCCAGTGACTCCTCTCCCCCCTCCCCCCCCCCCCCAAGCATCGCAAATTCTAAGGCTGATCCTGTCCTCCTTATGTGCTGGATGGGATATATATAATGCATATTTTAGTTTGTTGCAATTTCTTGCAGTAATGGAGAGAGAAATTCCATATAAATTCCACTTGGATAGAACTTTCTGTATAACTCGTAGAATCATAGAATTCTAGTGCTGGAAGGGACCTCAACAGTCACATAGTTCAACCCCAACTCAGGTGGTCACCAACAACTTGTAGGTAAGTCCCAGTACCTGAAGTGCTGTAGATGCCTTGAAAACATGTCTGAGGGGAAGCAATGAGAACTGCCATAAACGGGTGACTTTTAAACTACTTTTGTTCTTTATTAGTCTATTTGCTGTCCTACTACCTTGAAATATATTTAAATTTTCCAAAGTTATACTCTTGAGTTTTAACCATTTTATGATGGACTCTTTACAACCAATAGGATTATGGCATGTGAATTAACCATAGAGGAAAAGGTGGCTATTGACTCGCTTCTGATGTAACAAGGGGGAAACAACACATGAATGGGGGGCGGGGAGGATGTTCTAGCCCAAAAGCAGTGAAGAAAAGAGGAAACCAAAGGTTGTTCTTCAAGTGGGGCTCCATGATACTCACCAGCGGGTTCTGTGCCTGCACAGTACCGGCCATCGGAAGCTTCTCCAAGCAGTTATCCGCGCACCCTCAGAGCCTGTGCCAAATTGGTCACCATTTTGGCAGGCGGCTGTTATATAAGGCACAGCATGCATTACCTCCGTTCCTTCCAACCACTGAGCGTAGACTGTTGAAGGATGTCCTTCTTGGAGCAGTTTATTCTGTTGAAGATCTTCTACCTTAAATCCCTTAATAGATTAATCTCCTGCATATATCATCTCCGTTGAGTCTTCTTCCCTGGCTTAAAACATTTTTCTCCCCTTCCCTCATGACTTGGTGGGTGGGAAACGGCGGCGAGCCTTGCTGCCCAATCATGCCAAGCACACCAAAGAAAGGGGGCTTCAAAAGATGTAAGAACTGCCTTGTTTGTTTCTTGATCATGGATCTGCATGACAAGTGTCTGTTCTGTCTCAGTGAGACCCACAAATCACACGGCTGTCGAGCCTGTGGTAGTCTCTCTAAGCGGTCTGTGGAGAACCGTAAGATGCGGCACCAGTTCCACCTGACTGAAAGGCGCTTGAACATCACAGCGGCTCCCCCTCTCATTCCACCGGGGCTCCTGTGTCTCCAAAAAGGATGGTCTCTGCACCACCTTCTGTGGGACACACAATTCCGTTACCTCAGCTGCAGTCTTCAGTGGAACGGCCTTTCGTGCAGGAGATTGTCTCCGTATCAAGAGTAGCTGCTGCACTGGTTGGAACTGAGGGAAACGTTTGCATGGACTGAATCCCCCACACCGATGGAACCTTCCATACAGGGAAACACCTTGGCACTAGGGCTGTAACTTGGTCTTCAGAATTGCCGAAGATTATGGTATTCAGTTCTGAAAATCTGAAGGCCAAAGTTCCGAAGACCAAGGCCATTATTCAGGAAATTTCGGAAATAGGGGAGAACTGGTGGACAGTTGAGCTGCTTCTGGAAATGAAACTTAGTGCCATATTTGGTAGGATGGTAGGAGACAGTTGAGTGATGGTAAGCCAGGTGGCAAGTTTTGATTGGGTGGACAAGCCAGATGGCAAGCTTTTGATTGGCTGGCAGGGCAAAATAAAAGTGACTGAAGCCATTTTGTCCCTTCTCTTTGGTGAATTTGGCTGTGTGCTACAGTACTGCTGAATCTGTAAGTAATCAGCTGTGGGGGGAGGGGTGCCGGTCCTGGTATGGGTTGACCTGTGCTGTCCATAGGGACACTGCTGGGGGCTGGAAGTTATGCTTACCTTTACCATGCCATGCAGTTTTTTAAAACAATAATAATTGGGTGCCACTTTTCTTCTAGTTCTGCATGCTGCTTGGTTGGGACTTGGCACCATAAAGCCAGAGGGATCTCTCTGCTTGGCTCCACTTCCCCTTGCCTGGTCTGTTCAAGTTACCAGTGCCACAGTACCAATGCCATGCCAAGAAGGTGCCCCAGGGGGAGGGGGGGGTGAAAGTCTGGTTTCTTAATTTTGTGACTGCTGTGACCTGAGCTTGCTGGCTTTTGGTGGGATTTATTTCTCCATGCAGTTGCAGACTGTTTTATTTATTTATTTAATTATTTATTTAATGATTTCTACTCTGCCGCATCCAGCCTCATGGCAGCTTGGGGCACCTTACATAATTTTAAAACAGATAGAAATATACAAAAAGGGGGGTGGGTGGGGGTTTACAAGGACAATACATACGATAAAAAGAGAGAAGACCTGCTGGCTAAAAATCCCACCCCCTATCCCTTTACCCCCCTCCCCCAAAGGCTTGGACGAACAGCCAGGTCTTACAGGCACAGCGGAAGGCCAACAAGCTGGGAGCCAGGCAAACCTTCTCTGGGAGGCAGTTCCATAGCCGTGGTGTGACCATCAAGAATGCCCTCTCCATCGTGGCCCCCCCGGTTTATCCGGGGGTCCTCCAAGAAGGCACCCCCGGCGGATTGCAGATATTGTTGTTCTTCGAGGATCTCCGCGATTCTCACTCTTGGGATTCACTTCCTGCTCTGCAGGCACCGGAAAACCTCTCGTCAGCAGTATCCAGGCAGATTACGCCTGGAAAAGACTAGAACATGGTGAGGGCTCCGCCCCCTCCACCCCCCCTCCCATCCCGAGAAAAGCGCGGGCCCGCATCACGAGGGATGGAAGGATAAATAGGGGGAGGAGCCCTCACCGCCTCAGTTCCTTCCAACCGCGTGGCGTTGGAAGACTTCTCGGCGCTTTTCAGCGTTGTTGTCAGCTAAAAGAAAAAGAAGATTAAAAAGAAGATTAGAAAGAAGATTAAAAAGGATTGTGAGTAGGAGTGCCGCCCTAGCCCGCGGGACGTTCCCCGGGCCGTTGCGCCCTTCGGGGCAAACGGAATGCCCAAACAGCCGGGCTTTAAACGCTGTGGCTCTTGCCCGGCTACCCTCTCAGTTAGCGACCAGCACGATCGTTGCCTAACCTGCTTGGGAGAAGGTCATAATACCCGGACCTGCGGGGCCTGCTCGGTGCTCTCGAACAGAGCTAAGCGAGCCAGGGCGCTACGGCTACAAGACATCTTAACTAAAAGGGCACTAGAGGGCGGTGAAGAGGGGCCCCTGAGGCTCCCCGCCCGGCACTCCAGGCCGATGGAAATTCCGGCTCCGACAACTACGGCACCGACGGTACCGCCCAGACAGAGGGCAAGTCCCCATACCGGTACCGCCCGCACCGGCGAACTCGGGACCGAGGGGCCGCTCGACATGCAGATTGCCGGTACCGGCCGCTCCGCGGAGGGGAGCATCGCTACACACGCGTCCAGCCCTAGACGCATGACGGGTAGCGGTACCGAGATACCAGGTGCGCGGGGAGTCGCGCACTCTTCGGAGCGGGGGACCAAGAGCGGGGATAAAAAGAAAAAGAAAAAGAAAAGCTCTTCACGGGAGCCGGCACCGGCGGCACCGACGGTGATTACAGGACAGCAATCCCCACGACCGTCGGGATCGACGAGGGGGACGGCACCGCCGACTCCGCTGTCTCGATCGGTACCACCTCTTCTACTTACGGTACCGACGGTGCGAAGAGAGTCTCGCTCCAAATCTCCGCATTACCATTCTCGATCCCGATCACCTAGATACCGGAACGAACACACACCCCTCCGGTACCACTTGGAGCGCCGATCACGCTCACCTTGCTCGTGCTGTTCACCGAGGCACGGACATCGGGACTATGGCTATGGCCGGGATTATCGGTACCGATCACGCAGTCCTCCTTCGTATGCGCAGGACTTCGAGTACCCTACACTTCCGGCACGGGAGCACCCCTATGTGCCTCCGGCTCCACCTAGAGCGGCACCGACGGCTACCATATCTCGTCCCCCACCGTCGGAGACGGGGTCGGTACAGGCACCCTTGGACCTCGGAACCGTCGGCACCGAGACGCTCGAGTCTGGACCGGGAATGAGGTTAGCGCCATCGGGGGCTACGCAGCTCCTGACCTCCCTGTTGGGGGCCCATAGAGAGGACACGGTACCATCGGTACCGACGGTACCCCGGATGGCTTCCCCGGGGGCGTCGGCATCACGATCGTCCTCATCGTCATCTCCATCGCTTGAGGAGGACGAGACCATCTCCCCACCACCCCCTGATACCATATCGGACGCTAATATGTCGTTAGCCACAGAGGACTCTAAGGCGTTCCAGTCTATGTTGAGGAGAATGGCATCCTCTCTCCCTAAACTGCCCACGAAGGTTGTTAAAAAGGCCCAGACAGGACCCATTTTTGGCATACTGGGGTCAGGGGAGTCTGGACATGTAACTTTGCCCTTGCTAGATCAGCTGCTGGAACCAGCCACTGTGCTATGGGCAAAGCCGGCCTCTGTCTCTCCTACCAACAAATTGGCAGATTCTTTATATTCTGTACCCAAAGAAGGGGCGCAAATTTTTCACAACCATCCCCCTCCCAATTCCTTAGTAATAGTGGCTGCCTCCGTAAGATCCAGAGCGGGGGGAATACAAACTTCCCCGGCAGACAGGGAGGGAAGAAGGCTGGATGTGCTTGGCAGGAAAGTGTTTTCTTCGGACTCTCTGTCCTTTAGAATTGCCAACTATGCATCAGCCATGTGCGGCTATCAGCACTGGTTGTGGTCTAAGATTGGCACTACATCAGACCCCAACCAGTTGGCAGCACTGCAGAAAGAGGGCATGCAAATGGCCCAATTTCAGTTAACTGCTAATATGCATGTGGCAGATGCCAATGCCAGAGGGATGGCTTCGGCCATAGCACTTCGTAGGCATGCTTGGCTTCGTTCTACGGCTCTCACCCAAGAGAACAAAACCAGAATAGAGGATTTGCCGTTCGATTGTGAGGGTCTTTTCTCTGCATCTACCGACGACACTCTAAAAAAGATCAAAGAAATGAACCAAACGGCAAGATCCACGGGTGTAGTCAGGGCTATACGTAAGAAGTCCTTTACACAGGGCTATGCTTTCTCATCCAGAAGAACACCCTACCAAAATTATAACTATTTCCAAGCTGGTAAAAGATTCCAGCAACATAATCAGCCCCATTACCAGCAACAGGGTGCTCAGCAGCGCAAAACATTTGGCAGACAAAGGGGCAGGGGCAAACCCTCTCCTAGTTCGTCGTCTGGACAACAGGCAAAATCACGTTTTTAATAATACCTTGATCAAGGGAGATGATGAGGATGATCCCTCATTCCAGGACCGCCTATTGCCTTATCTACATGTATGGGAAGCCATCTCTTCTGATCGCTGGGTCAGAGAGATAGTACAACTGGGGTATGCCATACAATTTCACACCACCCCTCCCCTCTCACCTTGCCCCCCTGGGGCACCCCTCCCCTCTACTCAAATACTAGTTGAAATTCAAAAACTCATCGACAAGGGGGCTGTCGAACTCATTCCCAGAGATGAACATAGTTCTGGATTCTACTCTAGGTTTTTTGTGGTCCCCAAAAAAGATAAGGGGTCTCGACCCATACTGGACCTGAGATATCTCAACAAATTCGTTAAAAGGTTTAAATTTCGTATGACCTCCTTACCGGTCATTTTCATGGGTTTGCAGCAAGGCGACTGGTTGGCCTCCCTTGATCTGAAAGACGCCTATTTCCACATCTCAATACGCCCTTCTCACCGTAAATTCTTGCGATTCGTTGCAGGGGACCTTCTCTTCCAGTACCGGGTCCTTCCTTTCGGACTGTCCACAGCACCACGCGTTTTCACCAAATGCGTGGCTGTCGTAGCAGCCTATCTGAGAAGGCAAGGTGTCAGAATCTTCCCGTATCTAGACGATTGGCTGTTGGCGGCGAAGTCGCGACAAGAGCTTGTGAAACACGTGGAGCTAACTATGTCACTCCTCAGGGACCTGGGGTTTGTTCTCAACTTGGCAAAGTCACACGTGCACCCGACACAACGACTACCCTTTATAGGGGCAATCTTGGACACCAGACACGCGAAAGCGTACCTTCCAAAAGAGAGACTTGTCGCCATACGACATGCATTAGGCATTCTCCAAACGCATCCCACCAAGCCAGTTCGTTTTTTCCTGCACTTACAGGGACTAATGGCTTCCACCACTATGGTAACACCACATGCACGCCTGCACATGAGACCCCTACAACAATGGCTAGCCAGCAACTACGCGCCCGCCATCCACCCCCTCAACATGAAACTTTGCATAACGAAGGAACTTCTTCTAAACTTACAGTGGTGGGCAAATGCAGAGCACGTTCTAAAGGGGGTACCCTTCGATACTCCCAGCACCCGGGGGGTCATTACAACAGACGCATCCCTGACTGGATGGGGTGCGCACATAGAAGACATCAAAGTGCATGGTCTCTGGTCTCAAGAGGAGACACACCTGCACATCAACATGTTAGAACTGCGAGCCATACGTTGGGCATTGAAGGCCTTGCTTCCCCGTATCAAGGGTCAGAACATTCAAATCGTAACAGACAATACCACAGCCATGTGGTATGTAAACAAACAAGGGGGAGCACATTCCACCCGTTTGTCAAAGGAAGCAGAGACCATCTGGCACTGGTGTATAGATCACGACATACATGTGCACGCCATTCACTTGGCAGGACACGACAACTCGAGGGCGGATTACCTCAGTCGCAAGTCAACGGACCAACACGAATGGTCACTGAAAGAAGAGGTCTTGACAGACATATTTCGAGACTGGGGAACCCCAGTGATAGACTTGTTCGCATCACAGAAGAACGCCAAACTACCGAGATTCTGCAGCCGAGCAGGTATGGCACCAGAATCGATATCGGACGCCTTTGCCATCTCTTGGCACGGGACATTCCTTTATGCGTTTCCACCGTTTCCCCTCATTCACAGAGTATTGTGCAAAGTCAGGACGGACAGAGCTCATCTCATCCTGATTGCTCCTTTTTGGCCCCGCCAAACCTGGTTCCAAACCCTACTGGGAATGGCGACACAAATCAAGAGGCTTCCGGTGATCTACGATCTGCTCTCCCGAGAACGGGGGGAAATTCTTCACCACGATCTACAGATGCTCCACCTCTCCGCTTGGTTGATTCTACCCCAATGAGCAATTTACCGCCGGAAGTTTCAGAAATACTTCTAAATTCAAGAAGACCTTCAACCCGCAAATGTTATCAACTGAAGTGGAGACGATTCTGTAGCTGGTGTACGACGCAGTCCATCTCTTTGCAAACTTTGGACATGAACCATGTCTTTCTCTATCTTCTGAATCTGCAGAAGTTGCATTTGTCTTTGGCTTCCATAAAAGTTCATCTGGCAGCTCTTTCTTCACGTTTGCAACCAGATGACAGTGGAACTCTTTTTTCACACAAATTAATGAGGTCGTTTTGGAAAGGACTAAGGAACACTTTTCCTCAGAGGTCAAGCCCTGCCCCTCAGTGGGACTTGAATCTTGTGCTGTCTAAGTTAATGTCTCCCCCTTTCGAACCCTTAGCTTCTTGTAGCATGGAGAATTTGTCTATTAAAACGGCGTTTTTAGTAGCTATTACCTCAGCTAGGAGGGTGAGTGAGCTCACAGCCCTTAGAGCTTCACCTCCGTATATGCTGTTCCATAGGGATAAAGTTGATCTGCGAATTGATCCCTCTTTTGTTCCCAAAGTAATTTCCAGTTTTCATCTTAATCAGACTATCTCTCTACCAGTTTTCTTTCCTAAGCCTCATACCTCTGTTGAGGAACAAATGTTGCATACGTTAGACGTTAAAAGAACTCTGGCTTTCTACATCGATAGAACCAAATCGATAAGAGCGTGTGATTCCCTATTCATTTCATATGGGGGTCAAAGGATTGGAGTCAAGCTTTCCACACAGAGACTTTCAAAGTGGATTTTGTTGTGCATACAGAAATGTTATGCCTTAGCAGACAAGGTTCCGCCTGCAGGTTTGAGGGCTCATTCTACTAGAGCTACTGCCGCTTCGTTGGCGAACTTCCAAGGGATAAATTTGTCTGATATCTGTAGGGCTGCCACATGGGCGTCTGTCCATACGTTTACAAGGCATTACTCTTTGGACCTGGCGGCCAGAGCAGATTCCCAGGTGGGGAGAGCAGTGCTGGACTCCTTCTTGAGTGATCATCCTCGACTCCCTCCTCCTTGAGGTGAGATAACTAGAACTGCTTATTACTCTCCCAAGAGTGAGAATCGCGGAGATCCTCGAAGAAGAAACGGAGGTTACTTACCAGTAACTCTGTTCTTCGAGAGAGCTCCGCGTATTCTCACATCCCGCCCGCCTTCCCCTCAGTCTTGGATGGACATGCCAGGTCTTCCAGGCTGGGTTGGAAGGAACTGAGGCGGTGAGGGCTCCTCCCCCTATTTATCCTTCCATCCCTCGTGATGCGGGCCCGCGCTTTTCTCGGGATGGGGGGGTGGAGGGGGCGGAGCCCTCACCATGTTCTAGTCTTTTCCAGGCGTAATCTGCCTGGATACTGCTGACGAGAGGTTTTCCGGTGCCTGCAGAGCAGGAAGTGAATCCCAAGAGTGAGAATACGCAGAGCTCTCTCGAAGAACAGAGTTACTGGTAAGTAACCTCCGTTTCCAGGTCCTGGGGGGTGAGGCAGTCCGTCAGGTAGTAGAAGCCCAGGCTGTGTAGGGCTTTAAAGGTCAACACCAGCACCTTGAATCAGGCCTGGAACGCTATAGACAGCCAGTGCAAAGCCTGTAGCACTGGTGTAATGTGCTTCCTATTGCCCATTCCTGTCAGAAGACGGGCTGCGGCATTCTGCACCAGCTGCAGCTTCCGAACCGTCACCAAGGGCAGCCCCACGTAGAGCGCATTGCAGTAATTCAACCAAAGGTGATGAACGCATGGATGAGGGTGGCCAGGTCGGAGTTTGAGACATATAGCTGGATCCTACACACAAGATGTAATTGGCGAAAGACTCCCTTTGCCACTGGCTCCACCTGACAATCCAGGCGGAGGCCAGAATCCAACAAGACCCCCAAATTCTGTACCTGCAGGGCCAACGGGGGGCAGATCCCCTCCACAAGTGGGGCCATCACCTCAACTGCCCTACCTACCAACATCACCTCCGTCTTATCAGGGTTCAGCCTCAGTCTGCTCAGCCTCATCCAGTCGCTCACTACTGTCAGGCACTGGGAAAGCACAGAGACTGCAGGACCTGGGTCTGCTGAAAAAGACAGGTATAGTCTATCTTTTAGATTGTAAGCCATAGGCAGGAACCGCGTCTATTTCTACATTCTGTACAGCACGAGGTCACACGACTGGCACTATATAAATAATAATAATAATAATAATAGCTGGGTGTCATCCGCATACTGGTGGCAACCCACACCAAGTCATCTCACAACCTCACCCAGGGGTTGCATATAAATATTAAATAGCAATGGAGACAGAATGGAACCTTGCAGTATGCCACAATCGAGATCCCAGGGGCTAGATGTTTCTTCGCCCAGCACCATCTGCTGGCTTCTCCCCGAGAGGAATGAGCGGAACCATCCTAGAACAGTTTCGCCAACACCCCCCGGGGCCCACAGCTGCCTCAAAAGCAACCCATGGTCAACTGTATCAAATACTGCCGAGAGATCCAACAGGACAAGTAATGTTGAACGCCCCAAATCCATCTCTCAGCGAAGGTCGTCCACCAAGACAACCAACGCAGTCTTGGTGCCATATCCTGGTCGAAATCCTGGTTGAAAAGTATCCAGGAAACCAGTGTCATCCAGATGGCCCTGGAGCTGCTGGGGAGGTTAGGGACAGGCCCATAGCTAGTGAATGCATCAACATCTAAAGATTTGTTCTTAAGCAGGGGCCACACCACCGCCTCCTTGAGGTAGCCTGGCACCCTGCCCTCCCGCCAGCACTGGCCACAACATCTCCCTGGCGGCTTTCACCAACCAGGACGGGCAAGGATGTAATTCACAAAAGGTGGCCCTAACAGACCCGGCAGTGGCCGGCGTCACTTCCTGAAACGGATCCCACAAAGATGAACCAGTTCTCCTTCTTCTGTGTCAATCCCAACCCCATGCTGGATCTGAGCGATCTTATCTGCAAAGTAGTTCACAAATTCCTCACCGTGGGCTTGGGAAACCTCCCCCTCCAGGCGGAGGGAGGCCGGACTGACCACCCCCCTCACCACCTGGAAGAGTTCTGCTAGAAGAAGCTTCGCAACAGCTATGAGGGTGACAGAGAATTCCTTCTTTGTGGGGTTGCTGTATTCTTCTTGAGCGAATGCCCTTTGCTAGCCTGCATTTTTGTGCACAGCTTGCTTGGCATAATGATTAAAGGGGGTGCACTCACTGCTGATAGTGCACGATGCTGTGGGTACACTACCGTTCTTTTTTTTATTTATTTCTGCACACAGTTGCACTTTTGGGGGGTTGTCTTCTGGAGTGATTGTCCCACTCTTGCTAGCCTGCTTTTCTGGGTAGTGCTTTTGGTGTGGGTTCAAGAACTTTGCAACAACTTTCCGAAGTTTCCAAAGTTTTCCAGTCTAGAATTCTGAGTCTGAATTCCAAAACTTCGGAAATAGCGCCGATGGACTGTCAAGTTCTCTGGCCAATTACTCAGAACTTCGGTATTCAGCCCGAGTACTTGGAGGTACTATTCGGTACAGCCCTACTCGGCACCAACAGAGGTCTCTGCACCGGGCACCATCTTGGCACCAACCCAAGCCCCCGTACCGAGCATGCTGCTGTATTTATTGGCACAGGGGGATGCTCCCACACAGAGTCTCCTCTCTGTGCCGGCTCATCCATCTCCAAAAAGAAAAGTCTGTTATTTTATCCCCTGCTTAAGAAACTATCTTCTAGGAAATCCCCTTAGGAGAAAAAGCAGGACAATTCCTCTGACCATGATTCTGGCTCTAAATGTTCCAAAACAACCTAACAAACTTAATTTTTGCAGCCTGCAGCGTTGCATTCTTCACAGCTTCAACATTAATCTATCTCGGTACCGGTGACCTCCACCATGGGTGATTTCAGATGTGCCGGGCTGAACCATGAACTGGGATCTGTTTCGGATCCCGGTCAGGAATCAGGCCATCCGTCCTTTAGACATGCCAGCCTGATTCTCACCGGGGATCGGGGAGTGGGTGGGACTGTGCAGTGTGACGTGCGGCCGCACAGCCCGGCCCTCCACGCTCCCCTGGCCGCTCGCCCTCTGGGAGACAGGCAGGCACATTGGCCAATCCAGCCGCTGTGTCCGATCCCGTATTGCAGTCTGGGCCACGATCCGGGATGGGCCAAAGTTACAGACATGACTTTTGGCCCATCCCCGATCGTGGCCAATCTTACCACGATTCCGGACCTCCGGGGGGCTGGAGGTCCGGAATCGTGGTCAATCTGATTCCCGCCGGTGATTGACTGGGGTGAACATCTGACGGGAAGCAGAACGGACATAACAGGACCAACGGCCGCCATAGGGGGTTCACTGTGGTTGACCGTGGTCGTGTTACGTCTCAAATTGCCCCATGTCTCCTAGGGAGTCTGCTGGAAATTCTCCACGTTTCTCACTGGATTCTTACTTGATTCTGATGACCGTATTAAGCCTGTCTCTCCTCACTTCATACACCCCTCTATACCACCAGAGGGACCACGACCCAGACTTAGGAGTGTGATCAGGCATCCTCCAAAACCCTACCATATGGAGTCAAATTCACCATCACACCATTTATATTATCAATGGCCACATCCACCATACTGGCCGCCTGCTCGTTATCACCCCTATCAATGGGACCAATCTTACCCAATGAGGTATGAATGCTTCTCTTATGCTTCAAGGGGCACAAGACCTCCGTCCCCTGCACCATTAGCAGCTTTGGGCAGAGCACCTATTCTTGCTCCACTGTCCTCTCCGAGGATGTCTACAGGTATTGCTGCCAGAGACTCTGACACAAATTACACGTACTTTAAAGGAACTACTACAACACAGTACTCTTGTCCATAGCTACCACAGCATCATCTCCACAAACTGTATCTGCGTCACCACCTTCCATTCCGATGAACTCAACGTCTGGTGCACCTTTGTCATCATGTGCTCCACCCATCTTGCTTTCATCGTCTGCAGAAGTTTTCAATCCCATTGTGACCTTGGATATGGGGGCTTGTATACACACTTTATCTCGTCCAGTGACTTCTCACTCTCGTAGCCCTTCCATGACATCCGATGTGGAAGGCCCTCATACATCCGATGAACATCAGCAATCTGTATCCTTGGATATTTATTGATTTATTACATGGATTTTATATCCCGCATCCTCCAGCACGCTCGGGGTTAGGGTTAGCACACAAAATAAATAAATACATTATAAAAACAATAAAATTCAACAATATAAATATATTATAAAAGTACAATTAAAAGGAGCTATAACCCCATCACTTTATGTTGAGCATTTTATGTTGTCCCAAAATATCAAAAATGAGTTGTGTGTTAACTGGGGAGTGCCCAGTTAACAGGGGGCAACTGTCATGATATGGTACAGGCCTAACAAAGATGCTTAATCTCCTTGCTGCAATGTAACCGAATCAGAGGTGCTGCTTCTGACACAGATGTGACAGAACAGACATTGCATGTTACTGTAGCTCACTCTTTGTTGAAATGTAACCAAAAGTATACACTGGATTTATAAGTATGTAACACTTTGAATGTAACTTTTGTGTAGGCCATTGTAGCTGTTGTTTAGGACTATGAAGACTGTTAGAAATTAGGTAAGACATTATTTAGTACATGTGTTTATTCATTGATTTAAAAGAACAGAAAATGTTAGGAGCAAGATGGTCAAATTGGTCAGAGGAAGTAAATGATGCCTGAGAGTGACCAGAAACCTCGTGTTCCCAAAACAACTGAATAGTTTATAACTCACAGGAACGTTGAGGGACAAAAGGAAGGTCAGAAACTGATAAGAGTTAAACTGTATGAGCAAGAGAAAGATGGCCTTATCAGACAACCAGATGCCTCTAAGAAGGGTGTGGGCGAGCAGGGCCAAAGAGTCAGCCCCCTCTCCGGAGAGAGGTGTGGACCAGACCCTATCGGTCAGGGCAAACCCCCACACCAGTGACTAAGCAGAAGGACCCCAATCATGGATAGCCATAAGGGGAACATTCTGGAGTAAGAGGCAAACAGCCCCTTAACATGGATAAGTAATAAGGGAAACTTGTATATAAGGCCAGCCTCTGGATCTGTTCTCTGCCTTTCATGGTACTTGTCCGCTAGCCCTTATCCAGGGCGCCGGCAGGCTCGATCATTGGTCCTCTTTGGGACTTCTCCCTAGGAAGTCCTGCAATGTGCCTTCACAGCTAGGCTCTCTCTCTCTCAGCATCGTTGGGCCCCCGACCCGCCCTCCTTCTGGAAGCAGACCGCTGACCTCTGATCACGTAAGGATATATGCTTTGTATATATTTGAAGTAGTCAGAGTAGGTGAGAGACCATATGTTGAGTGCAAGTATCTCTTTAATAATTGGTATGCTAATTGTGCTGCTATTATTGAATAAATGCCTGTTTAAGTGAACAAAAGACTCATTATTAGAAATAGACAGAGGAGTGATTCCCCACCCTCTCAAACACAGTAGTATTTCCACTTGATCCCAGGAATTGAAAGGGACCTGCTTCACCAGGGTGCAGAAAAGCAGCTGAATCCTTTTCATTTCTTTTCAACCCCACCTGCTATGCATCTCCATTAAAAGCCTAGTGGAACAGCCAGGTTTTACATTGTGGTTGGACCCCCATCTGGGGTCAGACAAATCTCTAACAGGAAGGAGTTCGACAGCTGTGGTCACCAAGAACCGCTCTCCATGATCGCCACCCGGGAAACTCGGGGGACCTCAAGGAGGGTGTTGCCGGCCGACTACAGGGGTCGTTCCAGGATCCAGGGTGTGAGGCGGTCCTCCAAGTAAGTGGGACCCAGGCCATCTAAGGCTTTATAGGTCAACACCTTGAACCGGGCCTGGAAGACTATAGGCAGCCAGTGGAATGAACTGAGCACAGGTGTTGTGTGCTCGTGATGACCCGTCCCCGTCAGGAGATGAGCTGCTGTGTTCTGCACTAGCTGCAGTCTCCGGACCATCACCAAGGGTAGCCCCACTTTACAGTAGTCTAATATTGAGGTGACAAAGGTTTTCATGAGGGTGGCCAGGTCTGAGTCCGATAAATATGGCTGAAGCCATTGTACTAGATGTAACTGGCCAAACACACTCCTCGTCATAGCCGCTACTGGTTAGATACTTCTAAGAAGGACACTTCTTCCTCTATGCCCTCCAAGGAAGACTTGATACCATCTTCATCCACATATCAGACCCTGCCCAGGTGATCCATTCTGAGAATCCTAAAAAATTCCAGGCTTTAATTGCAAACATTGTGAAGGCCTTGATCCTTAAAACAAATTCAGTGGAGGAGGAAGATCTTATTTAGAAAATTCTTGCTAAGGGAATCTTGTCCAAATTACCTCTTCCTCTCTCAAAAGTTAATGAAACAATCCAGAATTCATTTGCAAACTCCGTCCGTGATTTCACTTGTTGATTCTCACTTCAGTGCCTTCTATCCAGTGCTGTGGGAAGATCATTCCATGTTCATGAAGCATCCCACCCTAAACTCTATGGTGTTTCAGGCATCGTCTGACAGATCATTCAAGGCATCAGAGACTTCTCCTTCTGATAAGGAGAGCAAGCGTATTGACATTCTGGGTAGGAAAATCTTCTCTTCCTCCACCATGATACGGAGTGTGTCTAATTATGCCTCAGCTACATTCACATTTCAGCACTTACTATAATCTCCCTTCCAAAACCCCTTTCCCGATCCATCTCTCAAGACATTTTTACAACAGGAGATTTCAGCCCTCCTTTCGGTGCCCGAAAATGTCAGAGGAAGGGGCTTCTATTCCAGGTATTCCTGGTCCCTAAGAGGGGTGGGGAATCTCAGGCCTATCTTGGACCTAAGAATGCTGAATTAGTTTGTAAGGTCTTTTAAGTTCAGAATGGTTACTTTGAAGAAAATACTCCCACTACTATTTAAAGGGGCTTGGTTCCCTGTTCTGGACTTCGTACGATACCTATTTTCATGTCTCTATTCATACTTCCCACCTGAAATACTTAAGATTCACATTAAAAAAATCTCATTACCAATATAAAGTTTTCCCACTTGGGCTCTCCACAGTCCCTAGAGTGTTCACTAAATGTCTGCCACCAGTTGGGGCATACCTGAGGAAACGAGGCCTTTTAGTCTTCCCTTAACTGGATGACTGGCTCCTAGTTTCACAGTCAAAACATCTGTTACTGGAAGACACTCAATTTACCATAGAACTCTTGCAGCAGCTGGTGTTTGTCATCAATTTTAAGAAATCGAGTCTAACCTCTTCACAATCTCTTTGATTTATAGGTGCAGACGTTAATTTACTCAGAGAGTCTTTCTACCTTGAGATCGATTTCTCACCATGCAAACTGCAGTGTCTACCCTCCACACCCAGCCTATCCAAACTACCCGAACATTCCTTGGACTGCTCGGTCACATGGCCTTGACTACTTCTGTTGTGTGAGACGCCAGACTGAGGATGCACCCTTTTCAACATTGGTTGGCTTGGAAGTATTCCCCTTTATTTATTTATTTATTTATTTTATGTATTTATTTTAGCAATTTATATCCCGCCCCTTCTGAAAACAGCTCAGGGCAGCTAACGGTTTCAAAAATATAAAAAACACAATTATAAAAATATTTAAAACACTCATAAAATCACAACAGTTAAAACAGGCTAGGGCAACAAAAACACTTAATGCAATAAATACGGGTGGAGGGAGATAAAACCACCTAACCCTCCCTCCCCAAAGGCGTGGGTGAACAGCCAGGTCTTGCAAATTTGCCGGAATGTTAAAAAGCTTGGGGCCAGATGAGCTGCCTCCGGGAGGGAATTCCAAAGGCGCGTCCCGGCCACTGAGAATGCCCTCTCCATTGTGGCCCCTTGCTTAACACGGGGGACCTCCAAGAAGGCACCCCCGGCAGCCCGAAGGAGCCGCTCTGGGGCGCGGAGGGCGAGGAGGTCCCTGTGGTACAAGTGGGCCCAGACTGTGAAGGATCTTATAGATGAACACCAATACCTTGAACCTGGCTCGGCACGCTATTGGCAGCCAGTGCAGAGTCCAGAGCACAGGTGTTATGTGCGCCCGATGGCCCGTCCCCAACAGGAACCGGGCCGTCGCCAACAGGAGTTGGGCCGCCGCATTCTGTATTAACTACAGCCTCCGAACCAGGAATAAGGGCAGCCCCACGTAGAGCGCATTGCATTATTTCAGTCTCGAGGTGACGAAGGCATGGATGAGGGAGGCCAGGTCCGGGCTGGAGACGTACGGACGCAGCCTCCGCACCAGATATAACTGGCGGAAAGCAGCCTTCGCCACTACATCCACCTGTCGCTCCAGGCGGAGATCTGCGTCCAATACCACCCCCAGACTCTGAACCTGCTGAACTATAGGAGGGCGACACCCCCCCCCCAAATCAGGGGGGCTGATATCTCCGTCGCTCTCCCCACCAACATCGCCTCCATTTTATCAGGGTTGAGCTTCAGTCTGCTCTGCCACATCCATTCTGCCACGGCCTCCAGACACTGGGATAGCAATGAGACAGCAGGGTCTGGGTCAGCTGAAAAAGAGCGGTACAGCTGAGTATCATCTGTATTGGTGACATCGCACCCCGAACCCTCTCACGACCTCCCCCAAGGGCTGCATATATACATTAAATAGCAATGGAGACAGAGACTGATATAGATTGCCTCCTCAGAATCCCTCCTTCCATCTTACACACTCTGTTTTGGTGGACCAGAGAAGTAAACTTACTCAAGGAGATGCCTTTCACTCAACCAGTTCCAGCCAACCTACTGACAACCGATGCTTCCTTGTATGGATTGGGTGCTCACTTTGAAATGCTTCAGCTGAGCGGCACTTGGAAAGAATGGGAATGCTCTCTGCACATCAATCTTCTAGAATTACGAGCTATTGGGTTAGCCCTGAAAGCATTCCTTCCTTTCATCAATGGCAAAACTGTCCATATCGCCATGGACAACACCACTGCAATGTGTTACATAAAAAAGCAGGGAGGCACTTGTTCATCCAGATGGTGCAGAGAAGTGACGAAACTCTGGATGTTGTCCATTCTCCACAGCGTTCTTCCTCTCGCAATATGCTTGGTGGGTCCGGTCAATCCAACGTGATCATTGATGTACTGAGTAGGGCGCCCATTTTACAACACAAGTGGATGCTCAATAGGTCTGTAACACTAGATCTATTCTCAAAGTGGGGTCAACCGTAAATAGATCATTCGCATCTCCCCACAATGCTCAATGTCCAATATTCCGCACTCAAGCAGGGAAAGGCCAGGGCTTTTTGAACAATGAGTTCCTGATTCCCTGGATGGATCGGCTACAGTACACTTTTCCTCCCTTCCCCCTAATCACTCGAGTCCCAATGAAGTTGGACAAGGAGAAGTCCTGCTTCATCCTCATAGCTCTGATCCGGCCCAGGCAACCATGGTATACACGTCTTCAAGCCATGGCTGTGCATCAACATCATCTACCGCTCATTCCGGACCTCCTTCATCAGAGCAGCGGCGAGATTTTTCATCCCAACCTTCAGTCACTACATTGAACAGCTTGGCTGATATCGCCTTAACTCACCAAGACCTATTAGACTTGCCTGAAGAGGCAGTTCATATTCTGAGGAGTGCTCACAAGGACTCTACCAACAAAACCTATACTTTAAAACATTTCTCTATATGGGCAGCTTCTAAACAAATTCAACTAGAAACAGCTACAGTTGTACACCTCCTGACCTATTTGGTCCATCTCAAATCTCAGGGCCTGGGTCTGTCCTTTATAAAAGTTCACCTAGCTGCGATCTCTGCATAGCTGCCTTCAGTCGAGGATTGACCAACCTTTTCACACCCAGTCTTTAAAAGATTCCTCAAAGGGCTTCACAATCTTGCTCCACCTGTTCAAGACCCTTGTCTGCCATGGGACTTAAACCTGGTTTTAGGGAGGCTGATCCTACCTCCATTCGAGCCTCATGCAACATGCTCATTACATCTCCTATCATTAAAAGTTTACATGTTGGTGGCCTTAACATCAGCTACGAGGGCAAGTGAGAGAGCTGCGATGTCTACTATCCCATCTCTCGTCATTTTCCATAAGGACAAAGTCATCCTTCCTTTACCTCCCATGTTTAAACCTAAGTTGGTCTCTACTTTCCATATGTCTCAGGACCTCATTGTGCCAATCTTCTTTCTGAGACCACACTGTTCTCTGGGAGAGTCTGCTCTTCATACTCTGGATGTCAAAAAAGCCTGGTCTTCCTACACTGAGAGGACGAAGCCCTTTCGTAAATCTGCCTCCCTATTTATAATGGCAGGAGGGCCTTCTTTGGAAAGTCTTACCTCAGACGATCTCCTCCTGGTTAGTGGAATGTGTAACACAGAGAGAGAGAGAGACGCTTTATAACACAAACAGCCTCTGGAAGATCTCAAAGGACATTCCGCTCAAGCCATGACTACCTCCGCTGCCTTACATCACAATTTCCTTAGAAGAGATCTGCAAAGCAGCTACATGGAGCTCTGCACACACGTTTGCCAAACACTATGCTCTGAACATTGCAGCTTGTGCAGAAGCTGGTTTTGGGGGAGCAGTCCTTCAGTCTTTCTTCAGGTAGTTCACCCCCCCCCCCAAGGGTGACTGCTTTTTAAATCTCCCACCGGTGTAAGTCACGGAGCTCCACTCAAAGAAACAACTGGGGTTACTTACCTGTAATCATGGTTCTTCGAGATGGACTCCCCATCACTCACACCACCCACCCACCTTCCCATCTGTATCTACTTGAAGCACTATTGAGATGTAGGGGTTGGAAGGAATAGAGGTAATACGCACCCCATCATGCCTTATATACTGACTCTAGCAGTTCGCCAAAATGGTGACCAATCGAGCACAGTCTCTGAGGCTACGTGGATAACTGTTTGGAGAAGCTTCCAACAACTGGTACCGCGCAGGCACGAAACCCACTGGTGTGAGTGCCGGAGTCCATCTCAAAGAACAAAGTTTACAGGTAAGTAACCCTGGTTTCTGTAGAAATGTAAGGTGTGGAAACCAGCCATAGAGGAAGATATCCATAGGTAAACAGCAGCTAGTGGAGACAATGGTGTATATCTTCTAGAAGACCTTGTTGCTTATCTAGACTGAATACTGTGGAATGAAGAAGATACAGCAGAGGAAAAACCTTTCACCTCTTTTTTTAGTGAAGAGGGGAAGGGGAACAACTGGGGGACCAGGGACCACCACAAGTACTTCAGCAGTCCCTTTTTTTCTACTACATGGGAAAAGGTAGCAAAGGGAACTGCCTCTGCAAAAGTCCTTTCCCTGCTGACGGAGAGGGGTAGCAGCTGGGGAAGGAATGGGGGCGGTGGAGAGAGCAGCCACTACCACAATAATGTTTTGCCCACTATCAAATCCATATAACAAATTATTCAGTGCTGGAAGACTGGAAAGGTAGTTTGTTCACTTGGCTTCACACATGCAGTAGTATGTGTGACCTGCAAGTGTAGATTAGTTTAAAAAATGTTGCTGCTGGTATTGTTGAGGAAACTTTTAAGTAGCATGTGAATGCAAAATGTTACTTTGCATACTCAAGAGCATAAGTAGAGTTTCTGGTTTGTGGGATTACTTACATTGGTAAGGTGAGCAAGAATTGGGTCTTAGTGACCCAATTTTAAGAGATTCTAAACCTTTCCAAACGTTTTCATACTGTGTAGCTTTCACGTCCACCCCCTCCTAAAAATGTGTGTTGTCATAAAATCCAGGTTAAATGTTGATCTAATTGGAGTCCATGGCAAAATTACATATATGAGTGTTTTTTGATTTTTTTTTAAAAAGGGCTTAGAAATTTATGACAGAAGAACTACTACTAAAAAAAAGTGCTTAGAAATATATAAGACAGAAGAACTATTATGAAAGTTATACACAAATATTAACAGCATTTTTTGATGAATTTTGTATCTTAAATTTCAGTAATGCTTTACCACATGCCTGAGAACGAAGTTAATATATCTCTATGGATTAGAAACAAAAAAAAATTATTACATTTCTATCTGAATTGATTTATCTGTATTATATTGTCAAGCATTTAGCATGTTCATTTTCATACATTTCAGTGCAGAATAGTAAAACTTCCTTTTCAAAGACTGATGCAAATGCATCTAATCATATCCATAGTATATTCAGAACCCCATTCAAAGCATTAATACTTCTTGGATTACTGGGACCACACAAATTGTATGTGGCTATTTCATGGCTGCATAACAGTACTATTTTTCCAAATACTGATTATTTCCAGAAGCATGATGTCAAGTCTTAATTTCATACCGCTTCTTTTTAAGAATTTTATCTCAGATGCCCAGATAAAAATGATCTAGAAAAGAGGGTAGCAAGTGAGGTAACAAGATCTGCAGATGATGCAGTGTTACTTAGGCTAACGAGTCCATGGAAGGGTGTGAGGAAGTGGTGGTGCTGATGGTTTTGTTCTTGATTGATATTCTACTGTGGGTGAAAACAGACATGACGCTAACCACCCTTGGTGGTTATTTATGCATGTTGCAGGGATGTATTGGTGCCCTATGAAGCCCTGAAACATGAATAAATGACCACCAAGGGTGGTTAGCGTCATGTCTGTTTTCACCCTGTGTCCCCAAACCCTCAGGGCATCTCGCATCATTTAAAAAACAAAGTACAAGTGTATTTATTTGAAATAAGTTCAAAGGGATTTGACCAAGTTAGATAAATAGACAGCCTTGAAGGTGGTAACCTCATGCTCAAGACAGGAGTCCAAGCTAATGGTGAGAATTCACAAAAGAGACCCGAGCATCATGGTGAAGACCTCTGTTCAACATCAACATACATATGTTGTCAAAAAAGCAAACAGTATATTAAGATGTATAAGGAAATATAATGGATAGATAATACAGGTTTTAATGTCTTTATATACAATGAGAGTTCATTCGTGTCTTGAGCACTGTATGTGGTATTTGTTGTCCTATCTCAAGGGAAAGCAGCAAGCTGAAGATGATGCCCAAAGATGGGCAGGCAGCAGGTAGAGACAGCAGGAACAGAAAGTAACAAGGAAGCAGGGAACCAGGGCAGAGGCAAATGCTGGAACACACCTTGGAATTGTTTCACTCAATTCCCTGTTGCTGTTGGGTGGCTTTTAATAGTGGTAGATGACAGATCTGGTGTAATGGAGGCGTGTCATGAGCAACTTGGGTGAAGTTCTCCAGGCCAGGTGTCTGAGTAAAGCATTAGTGTTTGCAGGGCTGACCATGGTGTGGAAACCTCCAGTGATACTCCTTCAACACCCCTTGTTCCTGAAACCATCTTGGAACACATGAAAAAGGAGGCATTTAATGAAAATTAATCATGGTACAGTGAAAATTGATACAGGGAAATACTGTTTTTGCGCCATGTGTTAATTGATTGTGGAACTCATTGGCCTAGAATAATGTTGAGACCTGGAGTTTGGTAAGATTTCGAAGAGCAATTGGATGGCAGTAATGTCCACAACTGTAATTAATGCGGGCGGGGGAGAGGGATATAAAACATCATGCTTAAGGGTTAAAAGTCAATTTCAAGTTTTAGAATGAGACCACTGTGGGTAGAATATTCCACATTTGCTTATGCATGGATTGCTAGATCAAAGTTTCCAAAATAAAGAACACTGTTGAATTGTGGATTTCTGAAATAAAAGATGCTTGAAAATAAGGGACACCCAGAAACCTTATGTTCCACCTCTGATGAATGGGGTTTTGACCCCTGCTATTGACAGGATGCACGTTGCTGAGATGGTCACTGGTTTGATCCAGTAAGGCAGTCTCTGTTCCAGTATTGTAACTGTAATTCTCTGCATTGTCATGTGACTTAAAAACCCCCATCATTTCTCCATCCACGTGATGGTGTCCGTTGGAATCATGTGAGGCACTTCACACAGTCTTCCAAACTCCTCCTAGAGCAGACACTCATGGCTCTCCAGAGCGCAGGATTTTCAGGGTATTGTGCAAGGGTCTTCTCTTCCCTCAAGCTGTTCCTTGGGCATAGTTTTGATGAGTAATTCTGAGGTGGATCATGTTAGGAAGGAATTCAATATATTTTAAGGCTGAAGTGATTTGTTTTTAGGGATATTCTAGATGTTCGTCTTGTGAGGGTTAACTAGGGGTTATTGGGTAACCGTTTTCTAGTAGAGGTGGGGGGGTTACATTGTCATGTTTTTTGAACTTCCCTTTTTGACATTTGGTTTAATATATAAATTCCCAGTTACTGTGTAAGTGTTTATAACGGGTGGGAAAGGTTTCCAGTCCAAAGAGCCACACACCAAGGATTTCGCCTAGCTAGAAGCCACCATTGAATTGTCACTCAAGCTTTCATGAGTGCACACACAGAATCACTTTTGCACACACTCACTGTGCCAGTGCTGCTCTCTCTGACACTGCCCCTACAGTCCATCCTCACCTGCTGTTCAGCTCTCCCACCGCCACACATTCACTGACGTTACTTGCTTCTCCTATATCCACCATCCACTGGCATAGGCTTCCCAGTTCCTGGTGCTCACCTTTCCTGACACCTGTGTGCACCAGCAGGGGCCACCCAGCACTGGTGAGTAAATCCTCTAAGTGCCTGTTGTCTGTACACCATTTCTAAGGAAGGGCAAGCCAGCGCTTGGCATAGGGGGTGTGCATTCCGTCATCTCTGCTCCCTTACCCTACTCTGTTCCCTTACCCACATTGTCCCCATAACTCCAGGTAGTAGCTATTTCGTCTGAGAGATGCAGTAGAGGTGTCTGAGAGCTGCATGCAGCTTCCAAGCTGCCATTTGCCCACCAACTGGCATATGGAATTTCAGTGGATGTATAATCGTTTAGAACTGTGTTAAGCAGCTTTATTCGACATGAAAAAGGAATGAGACTAGTATTGAATTTAAAAGAAAAAATAAAACTTTTTTTTCATGTTTTCTTGCATAAAAAGGCATGCATAAAAAACCTTAGTTTGGGTTTTCCCCCCCTCTCTGCTCTTGAGCCCAGCTACACAATGAAGAAGGCAAACTTTTGGTATCGGTATTAGTGGTGTGCGTCAAGGACCCATGTTGGTTTTCGTTATTAAAACCTATCATTTTGGCTATCGTTAATGAAATTTCATTCTTTGTTATCAGTATCTGTATTGATTTTGAGCAATAATGAAGATTTTGTTTTTGGTATCATTTCTATTGTGGGCTGCCACCAGTGGCAGAAGTTCCAGCAGACATCTGCCCCAGACTTCTCAGAATTTGAACTCCTTCTTCCCTTTCTTATTATAATACAGTAGTAATAATAAGTGCACAATGACAATATGGAAATTATTAATATGTATGTCTAACCTAAACCTAATAATCTATACTGTATGCGGTATATTCCTAAGTATATCAATAAACTTATATCTGCTATGTGTTCTATCTAAGTATCTATCTATCTTATTCCTATCCTATAATGCTAATATATATAATAAAAAGCTTAGTGTCTGTCTGTCTATGAACAGAAGGAGACAGGAGAAGGGGAAAGGAAAAAACAATAAGGTATATCTATCTAATCTCTGTTATCTATATCTGTAATCTATATCTATTTCATTTGTATACCTAAACCTATATCTATCTATATATATGTACAGGGGGAGACCGACAGGGGAAGGGAAAAGGTAAAATAAAGAGTATAAGGAAAGGTAAGGTATAACACTGAGGACTGGGGAAGCTTTTTATTGCAAGCAGCACCAGAGTTCTGTAAATGCAACCTGCCACATCAAGAGCTAACATAGAACAAGAGTCATACATCCTGGCCCTGTAACATAAAGGGTTGCAGTGCCCTCCACAGAACCCCCATGATTGGTACTGGGAGGCAGGAAGCATTGAGCAATTGCAGGGTGCCATGCAACTGCCTGGGACTTGCTTGCGCTGCTCGTTGGCCAGCGATTACATCCATCAGGTCCTTCCCCTCCCATCACAGGCCCAGTTCAAGAGTTTAACACTGCTTCTGGCTTCGAGATGTCTGCTCCCTCCTCCCCTCTCCACATTTCCCTCCAAAAAAACAAGTTAGACAATAATGAAATAAATAATGACTTTTGTTATCATTATTGATTTTGTTGTTATTTATCTGCATTATCGTTATTGCAATAACGATAACAAAAATTAAGAATTTTGTTATCAATATAGCAACAACGAAGTACACACACCCCTAATCGGTATTGGATGGCATCCTGAAATACATCACTGACAGTTTACTTTTAATTCTTGCCAAACAGAATAAAACACATTTATGGTAGCTGAACTACAGTGAAATTTCTGACAGTCCAAAATTGCTTTAATGCTTTACGCCCCATCCATAAGGACTGTATTCATTACTAGGAATTTGGTCCCTAGTACTTACAAGAGTTGTAGACGTACATGATCCATCTTCTATTCACAGAAAAAGTGATCATGGTATTTCACAAATATTCAAAATACTGTGCCAACTGCACTAGATTTGAGCATCTTGAACCCATAACCATGTGGTGGTGTGGTTAGCAGCACAGTACTTGGAGCAGGAGATAGAGGAGGCCCTGGTTCAAGTCTCCACCTAGCCATGAACACACTGGGTGACCTTGAGCCAGTTACAGATCTCTTAACCTCACAGGGTTGTGAGGATTAAGAGTTGAGTTAATTAGTTGTTAATGTTACAGTTAATACGTTAAAGAATTGTAAACCATCATGAGTCTAAGGGATAGGGTAGGATAAAAAACCTAGATAAAATAAATACATTTTTCATTGGTAGTACCATAGTAAGGAAGTGCAAATGCGTGACTTGTCTTCCCAACCCCACAATGTTATTTCCAACCTTTTAAATGACAGTGCATACATCTCAAAACGATCGCTTCTTACACCTGTATTTTGATGTATTTTCTGGCACTTCTCAGGTTGGGAATGGCAGGCTAGTTGGGAGGCTTCCAAAGAGCCAAGGCTATGACTGTTTATAGACAATCATACTAAAACGTTCTTAACAGATAGTATGACTCGTCCTAACAAAAATGTTTTATTCCATTTAGGCTATCTTTACTAAAACGTTCTGTGAACGGTACGTGTAAACGTCTACAAAGTTTTAGCATTATGATAACGTTATGCTCAAAACACTTTTATGATTAAAATGGTGGTTCTACAATATTTCCAAATTGAAACATTTTAGTAAAACTGGGAGAAACTTGTTTTTAAAAAGAGCTAAAACCAGTAAGTGTTTTAACTATTTACATGATCATATTCAAAACATCATAAAACAGACTAAAACGTTTTTAATGTATTGTCTAAAAACACATCAGATCATGACTGAGATTCTCTTTTTGACCTGCACACATTGGTACGGGGTGTATGTTTTTCAACATTTTAAAATTATATGTTTATAGCTTTAGATCATGCACAGTAAGCATTTTTGTTGCTTTCTCTTTCCAGTTAGGTAGCATTTTGTGCTTTAGGCAGTAGCAGTGCAATTCTCCATCTGTTTTTTGTTGGCTGTAGCCTTTGGTGCTGATACTGAGCCCATTCATATCAGTGGAAATTACAGTGACAGTAAGGGTTAGAACCAGTATGAAGCAGGAGAAGGATTATGTTCAAAAATGTTTTGTGAGGGCCCAAATTTTTATTTTGCGCTTTAAAATGTTAATTGAAGTTTGCAGTGCTTGCTTTTAAGAGATTCTCTTCCTGTCCTTTTATTGTAGATCTCAAAGGCTGTTGTCTTTTCACTTGTGATTTTATAGGAGAGGTCAGCACAAATGTACTGTTTTCACTTTTTTGGGTGGTATTTTGGATTTAAAAAAACAACCACCATGATCCTTGTTTTGGCAAAGATCAGAAGTATATTATTATTCTTTGAAATATTGAGAAGTTGTGACTTGCTGCCAATGGGTATCCTTCAATATGGTGAACCATGGCTTTACAGTTTCTAAACTGGGATAAGGTTTTTAAAGCTACCTTTGATAAACCATATATAGCTTGCATCTCTGCACTACCGGTATCTCGTTAAGGGTTGCATTCTGTCCTGGTCAGTAAAGCATACTATCAGAAAGGGAGAGCTTCAAGACTTGCTTTGTTTAAATAGTGTAGGATCAGTCTGTCTCAATTTTCTGTAGTGCCTACAATCCTATTTTTGATGGCTATGTTAATGCTCTAAATGTGCCAAAGTATAATTTTTACTTGTGCAAGTAGCTCCATCTACATAAATGGGTTTTGAGGAAGTTTACTTTGTTTATGTAAGTTGTTTCAGGATCAAATTCTTAATGACCATCTGCTTCTGCACAGAAGTTTATCCATAAAATCATTGGGAGCCATGAAATCAGTGGGTGGCCTTTGGCAAATCACTATCTCTTGGCCTCCGTTCCCATCTGTAAAATGGGAATAATTATTAAGTAACTCACAAGGTTATTGTGACAGTGAACTAGATGTGGATTGTAAAGCATTTTCAACACTGCAACTGCTATATAAATGATGATATATAGAGACATTGCATTCATATAAATTTGAAAGAGTAAATGAGATACTCGAAGTTTTTGATTGGATTTCAGGAAGTCTGAAATAGCAAAGGAAATGCTGCATATTATACGTTGGGCCATCTCAGGTTAATCTGAAATAAAAAAGAATGTCAGTTTTATGCAGACTGGCATCTTAAAAGTTGGTGAATAGCTGGAAATTCATATCAGTTCAATTCTAATGAAACTTGTGAACGGAGCTCCATTCCAAGGAAAGTAAAGTCATTCTTGCTCTAACCAAAGCTGAGAGCAGTCACCAGAGTCTGCACAGCTTTACAAGGCTTGATTTTTTTTAAAAAATAGGAGGTTCATGTGGACTGAATTCCCCCCTACAAAATGGGCATGTTTCCCAGAAACAATTTGATACCTCTTCACTAATCAGGATGGAGTCTTATCCTGCAATTGGACCTACATTTTGGTCTTTTCACCACATCATTGCTGTTTTCTATGTGGACAAAAATAGATATAGAGTAAACCAACCCAAAAAGTCAATTACAGGGTTTTATAGTGATGTACTGTGAAAAATTTGGTCATGTTATTCATTATACAGAATGTTCTTTCCGAAGACATAAACAGAAAAAAGCACATATGTTTGATTTTAAAAATAACTTTGCTTAGCTCTTTAAAATGCTAGAGACAATTTGGATACTTCTACATGATCATCATCATCATAATTATGATAAAACTTGTGTGTGAAGACAGATATGTCTTATTACTTAACTGTTGGAGTTTGGGAATTCAAGATATACATTGAAAGATTTTCTCATATATTTTTTAAATAGACTGGTGAATTCATCTTTCTCTGATCTCCAATTAGGAAGCAACTGCTAAGTGGATGTCATTTTAAGGGAAATAATTTAACCAGGGACCTACGTTCACTGAATTTTCCCCATTCTTCCTTGGCAACACCAGCTAACCAGTCCAAGCGGGGCATTTTGAAGGTTTACCAGAGGGCACACAGTGCATACTACCTCTCTCAAACCAATTTTTTGCAGACCAGTTGGTGCCTCAGGTTTCCTGTTGTCAAGAGAGACCATTTGGAGACTATTTCAAGTATGTGGCTTCTGGAATATAAGAGAGCAAAATGCACATAAATGTTTAGCCAAGTGCCATATGATGGACCCCTAAACCCTTTCTCTCAGGGTGATTTCAGATGTTACATTGTCTGAAATCACCTCAGTCAACCGTGTGTGTGTGTGTGTGTGTGTGTGTGTTTGCGCGCATCCAGATGTTCACCTCAGTCAACCACCCGTCACGGTGAACCTAACCACGCTTTGTTCTCCCGCACCATGGCGGTGAACGAAGCGTGGTTAGGGGGAATCCGGAACGCCGGGAGGAAAAGTAACATCTGTTACCTTACCTTCACCGCGTTCTGGAGTCCTGGCGGCGGGTGGTGGCAGCGGCCAGATAGGCTGCCTGTCTCGGGGAAGGTGGGCAGCCGGGAAGCGCCGGAGTCCTGGCGGCGGGTGGCGGCAGCGATCAGATAGGCTGCCTGTCTCGGGGAGGGCGGGCAGCCGGGGAGCGCAGGGGGCGGGGCTGTGCAGCCCCACGCAGCGTTGCGCAGCCCCACCCTCTCCGGGAGGGGGGTTGCCTGACAGACATTACAGCCGGCAGCATTGACTCTGGGCTATGGTTCAGCAGTCCCCATGACCGGGGGCAAAGGGGTGAACGTCTGGTGCACCCCTTCACCCCAGCCCGTGGTCCGAACCACCCCACGGCCCGGGGTCAGTGCTGCTGGCTGTAACGTTTGAAATCACCCTCAGTCAGACAAGATACTACTACAGAATACTGGACAACATTAAATCAACAAATGTAAAGAAACCTGCTTTAATGCAGCTGTGCAGGGAGAAAATGCCCCTATGCAGTTGATGTCACCAAAACCAAGGACCATCCTAGTGCTATGCACATGACAGAAGTCAAACATTCACTAAGGAGATTCACTGAGCAGGCAGGGTTACAACCAAGAAGGATGATCTCTAAAATACGCAGGGGTGCAAAGACATTTTTGCAGGTGGGGATACCAGAAGAATGATCTATTTGCACCAATACGTGCTTTAGTGAGATGTTCTGAGAGCACATGGTATGGGAACGGGGTCTGAATGACGTAATGGAACCCAGGACATTTAATGTTGGCACCTGGCCATGCAATTGCATTATGTGCTTGTGGGGGGCAGGAGGGAGATTCACTGCACTTAGGGGCCCCATTCACGTTCATGGCCCTACCAGCAGCAATGCTGCTCTGGACAAGTGTCAAGTAATCTGTTTCACATTTAATTTTTTCTCCTTTTATGTAACTTGCTGTTTGTTTTGCTAGACACTGAACATAGATGTCATTTGTTTATTTAGTGATTTACATATACTGGTGTCCTAGAACCTTTGTCCTTTTAAAGGAACACTAATTGTGTAACGGGGGCTATGTTCTAAGGTGGTTACACTGTTTAGTTACCGTATTATATAAATAGTAAAAAATATTAAGCCTGTATGCTTTCTTTTGTTTTACTTTCTCTGGTCTCCTTTTTCATTTTTTCATCCAACATCCCTCTTCACGGCACCACCTTCAACCACTTCTTTTGTAACTTACCGAAGCCCTACACCAACCAATAATTCTGGATTTTCAGCAAGTCTGATGTGCCCTGCTCACTTCTAGAGTGTTTTCAAACAAGATGATAGCCTGCTGGAGTCTGTGTTTGGTCTGTGCAGACCCCACTCGCATGTTTAGCATGTCCAGCCTAATAAATGGGTAGTCCCCTGCGTGTATTTGCAGGCAGTTCTCACTGGCAGAGAGAGTGAGAGTGGGGAGAAGGCAGGAAGCAATCACTTCTCAGATGTTCTAGGATTGTGCCCACGACACTATGGTGCTGGTGGACTTGTATGTGCGGAGATGCTGCACACATCTCACTTGATGGGATTCAGACAAGTGGGCCCGCATTATCCTCCGAGACCCTGCCATGAGGGGGGGCTGTATATCTGGTGGGTGGTGGCCACATGGCTGGGAGGGGGGGAGGAACACCTAAGAAACGGGCAGGTGGACACCCACCCGGGACTACTGTGGGTTATCGTCCCATTTGTTAACACCCTTAGATTATTTCCCTTTCTCGGTTCTTGATCCACTCATTATGTTGGCAGCTACCTTTCCTTTAAAGGGTGACTTGATTTTTTTGGTTTTGTTTGTCCATACAAGCCAGATTTATCTGTCTCTTGATTTTTCTTTCAGCCTTATTACTCTGTGCCTCTTCCAGCAAATTTCCTTTTGTCCGTAGGTGCTCAGATGTTATGTTGGGTGGCAGCTAGGGTTGCCTGATGGCTTGTGGGAAATTCCTTGACACTGTGCCCAACCACTAAAGTGTCACACCAGCAGCCCTCCCCTTCTCCTCCTCCGTTTTCCTGTGTTGTGTCCTTTGACAGGCAATTAATAGATGGTTCTTAGAGCATAGTTTGTTCATGGTTTGAGCAAATGTACCACTTATCAAAAAGATATAGCTTTCACTTGCTGCAAAATTAATTTAACATGTAAAAGTTAGAGCTCAAAGAACTAAGATAATATTCAACCTCAAAATGTATATAATACTCCAGAATTAGTGCTTTCATTATATAAGTGCTATACTAGGCCGGCAGACCTGGCCTGACACTCTACCAGACTTGACACTTCTGATGCGCTTTGACAAACTGCATTTAGTCAAGGTGTTGGTGCTGGTAGGAAGTTGTACACTTATTTGTTTTTAGCCTCCTAATTGCCTACTTTTGAGATTTCATCAGCATTGCCTCACTTGATCTGCAACTTGGAGGCCTCCATGCATTTCTCACTACTTCTTGCTTTTAGCAAAGGCCTGTATGTTTTCCAGTGCAATGGCAATAGTACTTTTTCCAGTGCATTCCACCCATTCAAGAGCTTAGCTAGTACATCTTGAGAGATTCCTGGACATTGTATGGCCCAGGATAGGGGTCATCCTGGACACTGCAGCATTCCTGGACTCTCCAAGAAAATCGTAGAGATTATTGCCCTATTGCCAGTAGGGTTGTCAAGGCTACTGACTGCCCAAAATTCTCCTGTAGAGATGTGTTTATATTTTTTAAAGCAAAGCTACTCTCTGCTCATTTTAGCTTCTGAACTTAATTTGTATCCTAAGAAAATCCTTGTTAATCTTCAGACCTCTCTGCTTTCTTTGCATGTGTTAAACTAGCCATCTTTTTTCCATTTGGGGTAGATTTCCACTTCCCAAAAATTATAATTATGGGGAGTGGCAGGCTGGCATCCTTTTCCATTTGTGATGAGAAACTGTAGGCTAGACTGCTACCTACCATGAAAGTACATGAAAATGTGATTTTTACATCCTCTTCCTGAAGCTTTTTTTCTAGCCACCTTTTTCTCTTGTTTCTTTGCCCTTTTGTAAGGTAAATGTAGAAGCACTCAATTGTGTGGAGTGTTGCTTGTTCTTCATTCACATACATTGAGGAACATGCTCTGATAATTTCTTACAGTAGCATGTTTCCTGCTGAATATGTAGTCTTGTGTTTCAAATCTAATTTGCAAATATACTGTTGCTGTTGATAGTGGAGGGGAAGGAAACAAAACAAATGTGGGGAAATTTAATGAAAGAATAGCTCTCAACGTTTCCCGACGTCTGTGCTTGTCCTACTGAGTTGAAACTTCTGATGTTTTCAATTTTCATAACTTTTACAGCATATATCAATACTGTTCCTAAATTTGCACTTAGTCAAAATAAGCTTTTGTGAAATTTATGATTAGCAGAAAAGTTATCATCACATCTTAATTCCAGCAGGAAAGTTTAAAACACACTTTCCCCTGCAGTGTTTACAAAAAAAAGTAAGCAGCGTGAAATAGTGAAAAATAGATTTTAATCTTTTCATGCTTTCAGGTGAAGTTTAAAACTTAGGTAAGTGTTTAGATTACATATAGATTCTCTTCTGTGACTGAGATCTACTTTAGTGCACAGGGAGGAGGACTCTGACAACCTTTTATGGTTTTTGGATTTTCTTTCTGGTTCAACCCAACCCTGCCCCAGTGTTGATTAGAACCCATGTCTAATCTAACTTTCAGGAGTTGGCCATTTACCATGCTAGGAGCAGGATGAAAATTGAGGCCGATCTTCACCAGAAAGAGAGGGAGCAAGTGGCATGTGGATTTGTACCAGATCTGAGCTTTTTTCATTCCAGAAGATATTACTCTGGAGTAATTACCTCCCTCCACCTCCATTCTTTTGGGCAGGAGAGGAGGGAGAAAATCAGTTAAAAACCTCCTCACCTCTGTTCTCCCTTCTTTGGTACTTGTAGAGAACATTCAGCAGGGTGGGGGGCAGATGCTGGAAGAATAAGCTAGAAACACTTTCATGAAGGTAACTCAGGAAGGGAAGTAGTACTGAAGTTTGCTGAGACAACAGGGAACTGCATAAACAAGGGGATTTCCCACTGATCCAGTATACCTGAGCGTGATTTCCATATAGAAGCTTCCCTACCTACTTTAACATCACTTCATTGGAGAAGTCATTGCCTCCCACTCCTTATCCTCATTTTAGTTCCTGTGCTCAGGTGAACACAAGTGATTTTAAGTGAGTGAGACGGTGGTCACCACCAACCAAATGGTTGTGTTAACAAGTCCTAATAGTCACAGGCTCTGCCCTTTTAACCTCACAGCTTCTTCCCTTCTTCACAAAACCCTCTTTCTTCTCTTCCTGGGATCTCAAATATCCACTTTCTCAGAGAGAGATCACTGCCATTGATGTGCACCTCATCTCGGCTCTCAGAATTGGCTTCCTCTGTCTGGTGCTTCCTCTTCAGCTCCCCTGTCTTATGGTAGTGCCCTTAACTAACCACCTTGTCAGTGGTGTAGCTTTGGGCTAAATGTTTGTGGGGGATACTGGATCTGCCCCTGACCAAGAGATTCATCCATACCTGACATGCAGATGCCCAGTCCCTTAACTGAAATCATCCGAAAACTGACCTCTGAGATGTTTGAAACAGTAAAGGAAATTAATTGCTTTGGACAGGTTTAATATTTCAGACTTTGCATGTTCTCTGTCTATTATTGCATTAGCAGTGATGGATCAAATGAAGGACATACAGATTACAAATCTACATTTTGTGGTCAATCTTAGAGGGGACCTGTGCTCAGAAATCGCACACAAGAACAATAAAAGATCAGGCTCTTCTCCCTTCAGATCCCCTCTGCTTCCATATGGCAGTATCTCTTTATCTTAACATGCCCCAGCGGTATGCCTCAATTTGAGGAGATTTCTCTTCAGTTTAAAGTTTTTTAAATAAGGCATTCAGAACCCACACAGTTGCTTTGCAAAATCATTTACACAAGGAAGTTTGGTGCAGGAAAGATGAATAGTGCAGGAAAGATGCCCTTTAAGCTTCAGTGTCCTGTTGTTAAAAAGGCAAATTTGCCCTTTCTGTGTCAGAAAGGAGATGCACATCACAGCTTTGCCCTGAGGTCATGTGTGTCCCCCCCCCACCCAATGTTTTGTCCTCTAAATTAAATCAAGCAGTTCAATTAGCCAGTTAGAGAACTGGTGGAGTTTTTTCAGACCCACTTGTGGTAATTTCAGACGTTACAAGATCACAGTCAACCACAGTGAATCCCCTGTGGTGGCTGTGATTCCCATAACGTCTGTTTGATTCCCGTCAGATGTTCACCACAGTGAATCACCGGCGGGAATCAAAATAACCACGATTCCGGACCTCCGGCCGGCTGAAGGTCCAGAACCGTGGTTAGAATGGCCATGATCCGGGATGGGCCAAAAGTAACGTCTGTTACCTTGGCCCATCATGGATTGTGGCCCAAACCGCGGGACGGGATCGGGCGCAGTGGCCGGATTGGACACTGCGCCCGCCTGTCTCCCGGAGGGTGGGCGGCTGGGGGAGCAAGGCTGTGTAGCCGCACGTCACACCATGTAGCCCCGCCCCCTCCCCGATCCCCGGTAGGAATCAGGCCGGCATGTCTGAAGGATAGACGGCTTGATTCCTAACCGGCATCCGAAATGGATCCCGGTCCGTGGTTCAGCGTGGTGGGCCTCCGGGCCTGTCATGTCTGAAATTACCCTTTGTCTCACATGCCCTTCCTCCCACTGTAATCTACCCAAAGCTCTGAACTGCTGGAAGCTCTCCATCTGGGACTCAGAATTTGGGGGGGATGGGGCCATTTATATGCCTCAGAAAGTTGGAGGGGATGCACCCTCTTCTCCCTTCCCTCTTGTGGTTATGGTGGCCTGACTTCTCTCATATCCCATGCCCTATCCATAGTTTTCATAGTTGCTTCTGTTTGCAGTGATGACAGATTTGGTAGTATAGTTTCTACACATTGGAACTTTTGTTCATGGCATATCCAGCTAAAATGTATCCTGGATTTTAATTCATATGATATCCATTTTCTTCAGAAGATCGGCTTTGTATAATAATATGCAAGAAGCCAGATTTTAGGTATTTTTATTTATTTATTTTATTTGTTTCCTATGTTTTTATTTCGCCCCTCTCACACAAGGCGTCTCGGGGCGGCTTGCATAGATAGAAAAACAGAAATACATCATAAATATTAAATATATAAAAATACAGAATATACATATAAAATAGCTACAGTACATAAAATGATCTGTGTAAACAAGTCCCACCCAACTTCCCACTAACCCATCCCACTCGCCAAATGTCTGATGGAAGAACCAGGTCTTGTAACTTAGTCTGAAAGCAGAGTAATCCAGGCTGAGGCGAATCTCTGCCTGGAGGGCATTCCACAGCAATGGTGTGGCCACCGAGAATGCCCTCCTGTCTGTTCGGACCCACTGATAATGCGGGAACTCCAGGAGGGCGGTCCCGGATGACTACAGGGGTGGCCCATGTGGTGAGGCGATCCTTCAGGTAAGCAAGGCCCAGGCCGTGTAGGGCTTTAAAGGTCAAAACCAGCACCTTGAATCGGGCCTGGAAGACAGTGGGCAGCCAGTGCAATGCACGGAGCACCGGTCGAATGTGCTCCCTGCAGCCCATTCCACTAAGTAAATGGACCGCTGCATTTTGCACCAGCTGCAGTTTCCAAACCGTCACTGTGGGGCAGCCCCACGTAGAGCGCATTGCAATAGTCCATCTCGAGGTGATGAATGCATGGATGATGGTGGCGAGATCGGAGTTAGAGACATATGGGCGGAGCTTCCTCACCAAATGTAATTGGTGAAAGGCACCCCTGGCCACAGCCGACACCTGGAGATCCAAGCACAGCTGTAAATCTAGAAGCACAGCAGACTCTGCACAGATGGAACCAATGGAGTGGAAACACCCCTGATAATGGGTGTGTTCCCCTCCCCCAGATCACCAATTCCCCCCATCAGCATCACCTCTGTCTTGTTGGGATCGAGCTTCAGTCGGCTCAACTTCATCCAATCCCCCACAAGCCACCAACACCAGAACAACAAGTGGACAGCAGGACCTGGGTCAGTTGAAAAGAATAAATACAGCTACGTAAAACCTCCCCAAATGGTTTCATATATATATATTGAACAAAAGAGGGGACAGAATGGAACCCTGCGGAACCCTGCATGAAAGAGCCCCAGGGGACAAAGTACAGCCCCCTAGCACTACTCGCTGTGATCTACCTGCAAGGTAAGAACAGAACCATTTTAATACGGTTCTGTCTACCTTGGTGAGATCCCGCAAATGCGTCACCCACATCTCATGATTGATGGTATTAAATCCACTGATAAATTCAGTAGAACCAGTAGGGTCATATGACCCTTATTTAGTTCTACTAGGAGATCATCGACAAAGGCTACCAATGCCGTCTCTGTGCCGTACCCTGGACGAAAGCCCAACTGCATGGGATCAAGAAAACTTGTGCTGTCCAGATGTACCTGTAGCTGACAGGTCACCACCCATTCAATAACCTTCCCTAAAAAGGGAAGGTTAGAGACAGGCCAATAATTCACCAGGGTATCAGTGTTGAGGGATGGTTTCTTGAGGAGTTGGCATACTGCCAAGAGTATGCAGAGGAAAAATGTTGTCTGCAGAAATGCATATAATAAGGCTTTCCAGATTATTTTTTAAAAACTAATTTTGGTTCTAAGGAGGGAGGGATATCTACAGCCCCCATGAATGCTTGTGTATGGTTTGGTGGGAGATTCAAGGCATTTTGTAGGTAAGGTCATTGTGCTCAATGCTAACTTCAGACAGGTTCTACCAGTTATAGTATGGAGCTCCAGGACTTCCATCTTCTCTGTTGGTGTTGCATGCAGGCAGTCCTGTGCTGAATTTAGCTCTTCTCCCAGAGATAGAAGACAGGATCCAAAGCCTTTGATTGGCAGCCTGAACCTGGGGGAGGAACTACTCTGGCTTTGCCGCCAAGAACTGTTCCTGTCTCAGGTGAGAGAGATTTAGGATACATTCTTATCTCCCCTGAGGGAGAGGACTAAGTCTTAAACTATTTGCTTTTTCTTTTTCTTATTTAACTTTTATTTTATCCCCCTAGGGTCACTAGTTCAGTTCACTTAGTTGGGGGGAGAGGGAGGTTTTATTCTTTGGTCCCTTCGGGACCCCTCAGAAAAGCAGCCCTCCCCAACTCCCCACTTTTGAGGGAGGGTAGTACGGGCGTTGGGGTTGTCTTTTTTCAGTGGACACAGAGCCCAACGGTGTTGGAGTGCCTCTCAGACCTATGGCCTCTGACAGGGAGAGTGCAGAGGGAATGGGCCACTTCCCCTCATAAGGCCTCCCTCCAGGGAGACTCGGGGCAACCAGCACCTCATCCTCCTGCCCTTGTGGGGGCTCGGAGTCAGGCAGGCAGGCAAGGTGCTTCCCAGGGCTGCCTTAGGCGCTCTGTCCTTGGCCCTCTCCTCTTCTCTATCTACATTCTGTCCCTAGGCAAACACATTGCCTCCCATGGCTTCCAATATCACCTCTACACTGATGACACTCAACCCTGTCTCTCTCTCCTCCCTTTCTCTCTCTCCTTCTGTTCAAGCTTGCCTCACCAGCTATCTCTCTGATATCTCTACCTGGCTGTCTCAACGTCAACTCAAACTCAACATGGCTAAAACTAAACTTATCTCTCCCCCCCCCCCATTATTCCTCTCCTTCCTCCCTGTCAATCCTTATCAACGGGGTCACCATTCTTCCTGTCCCCCAAGCCTGTAGTTTAGGCTTCATCTTTGACTCACCCCTTCCTTTTAATTCAATTTAATTTATTGTGTCAACCAGAGGTTATTACAATATATCAGACAAAAATAAAATATCAAATACATATACAAATAAGTACAAATCACCCCAGGGCATTTACAATATCCACGGGATAAGCTCCGCGATAAGACAGATCCTGAGGGGCTTTAACTATTATTTCCAGAACTAATCAAGGCATCCTAAGTTCCAGCATGAGCCACCTCACCAGTATCTAAGGCGGTTTTGATTTGAATAACTATACTCAGAAATCGGGCAACCTGTACCGAGACATGGAGCAGGCGGTCACCCAACAGATAAGTCAGAAGTGATACCTCAGAACGACCTGGCAATGATGCCAGCAATTTGGAAAAATAAATTTCCCTCTGAGTCGCATAAAGGGGGCAGTACAATAGAATGTGAGCCAATGAGTCCACTGCCCTTAAAGAGCAGCTGCACAGTCGTTCTGCCAAAGGGG
>QEPC01012829.1:1343569-1362275 GCA_003113815.1 Sphenodon punctatus
GGGGGGGGGGGGGGTGCTTCTCAGTTGCTGGGGAGGGACCCAAACAAAGTCCCAGCCAATTTAAAAGGCTCAGGTCTGTTGGAACATGCAATGCAGTTTTCCAGCAGGGCAACCTCTCCCTGGTCAGAGAGAGTACCTGACCCTTGCCAGGTACCCAAAAGGGAATGTTGAGCTTTCAAAAGACCCTGTACTGCCTGACATTGACAAAGAGGTGGGGGAGCTCTCAGATCACGAAGTAGATGATCCCATACTAAAAGCAGGGGCATGCATATTCTAACCTAAGCTTTTGAACAAATAGCCAAAAAGGTTGGCAGCTTGCATTTTCTAGGCACTCGCGTGCCTAGAAAGTTAAAGGTAGGACCATCCTCCATTATAAAGGGGAGAATTTGAAGCCCCTATATTTCAGAAATTGCTTGAGCTGCAGTTCTGAAAATTTAACATTGTGACATAGCCCTTGAGACCAGTGTCTATGCAAATTTGTAACAAGATTGAGCCAGGAAATCAAAGTTGTTGTTATATATAGGTTAATTGCCTTTGGTCAAAACGCAGGCTTCCCGATAATTTGTTCTGACTGATATCTCCCTACCCCAATTGAGTTCAGCCCCGAGACTTTGCAGCCTTGTAGTCAGAGATGTCGATAAGTGCTTTTGAAGTGTCAGGGTGTTTGGTGCGGTGAAAAATGAAATATAACTGATTAAAAAATCAGTTCTGCTGGGGGTGTGCATGTGTAGTAGTTCCCCTGCTTCTCCTGAAGCTACCCATGCTGCTGGGTTTAGGGGGAGGATCCTTGGGCAGCATCGTGGAGGAGGAGGGAGAAAGGGGAGGTATTCACCGCTACCTCCCTCCCACTCGCTCCACTGCTGGTGAAGATCGCGCCGCCACTAGGCCTGCTCTTCCAGCTGTTCCCCTTCTCCCTCCCTGCCCAGGGCTGGGCTGCCCGCCTGGCTCCTCCGCTGTCGGGGCCCAGGAACTGGCGTTGTCTCCAGTGCGCTCTCCCCTCTGTGTTCCTGCCTGGCCGGTCACCATGCCGCCACTAGGAGCCCCGGGCTGCTGGTGGTCAGAGAGCTGCTGTCTGGCTGACTTCTGCAACCCCTGGGGTGCTGCATGGATGGGCTGTGCTTCCATGCAGGTAAGAACCCCTGCCCCTCCTCCCGACCCCCCCCCCACTTCCTAACCTGGCTCTCGCACCTTCCTAACCTGACTCCAGCACCCCTCCTCTCAACCCCCTCCATCTTCCTGACCTGGCTCCTGCACCCCGCCCTGCCTCTCAACCCCCCCACCTTCCTAATCCGGCTCCTGCACCCTGCTCCTCCTCTCGACCCCCCCCACCTTCCTAACCCATCTCCCTCACCCCTCCTGAGTCGCCCCTCACCTTCGTAACCTGACCCTCGCACCCCCACCCCTCTTCACTCGCCACACCTTCCTAACCTGATCTCCATCCCTCCTCTCGACCCTCCCCACACACCTTCCTAACCCGATCTCCACCCCTCCTCTCGACCCTCCCCACACACCTTCCTAACCTGATCTCCATCCCTCCTCTCGACCCTCCCCACACACCTTCCTAACCTGATCTCCATCCCTCCTCTCGACCCTCCCCACACACCTTCCTAACCCGATCTCCACCCCACCTCTCGACCCCCCCACACCTTTCTAACCCGGCTCCCGCAGCCCTGCCCTTCCTCTTGACCCCCCCACCTTCCTAACCCAATCTCCATCCCTCCTCCCAACTCCCCCCACCTTCCTAACCCGATCTCCCTCCCGACTCCCCCCCACCTTCCTAACCCGATCTCCCTCCCGACTCCCCCCCACCTTCCTAACCCACCCCTTCTCCTGACTCCCCCCCCTTCCTAACCCGACCCCCGTCCCTCCATGTGACCACCCTCCATACCTTCCCAACCCCTAACTTGGCCCCCGTCCCTCCTCTTGACTTCCCCACACACCTTCTCAACCCCTGACCCAACACCCAACCCTGTATTGGTATTTTCTGATGTGGTATTAATCACATCACAAAAAAACAACTAAATTATCCAAACAAAAAACCAATGGTTTAAAAAACCCCGTTAAAGGTAGGACCATTTCCAAACCCAAAATCTTCCCTCTTATCCAACATTTCACACCATGAAAATTTATTACAAATCCTATTCAACTTTTAATGTACGTTACAACAAAAATGAAATGCCAAAAAGCATGGGAATTATTTAAAGATTTTCTATCTGTTTCATAATTTACAACCAAGATAAATGTAATATATGTAAGGAATTAACTTACAATACATATTTACTCTTATTAAATTTTATCACTAACCAAGATATCATATTTTTTCATTATTAGGCATTAATTTATTATCGTATTCAACACTGAACAATTTTTCCAAACTGCCTTAACTCTGTCGTTTCAGTTGACTTTGCCAGTGTAGACAGCTGTATCTACACTGAATCGGTTTGATAGAATGCAATTCTGCGTGAAACGAGACTTAAGGCAGTTTGAAAAAAAATGTTCAATGTTGAGTTACGATAATAAATTAAAGTCTAATAATGAAAAAATGTGATAGCTTAGTGATAAAATTTTATAAATTTTGTAAATATGTATGGTAAGGTAAATATGTATGGTAAGGAATTAAGTACATATATTACGTTTATGTTGATGGTAAATTATGTAACAGAGAAATTTTAAAATAATTTTCATGCTTTTTGTTTTTTTGAATAGGAATTGTACTAAATTTTCATGGCCTGGAATAAGATGGAAGATTTTTGGTTTGGAAATGGTCCTACCTTTAACGTTTTTTTTTTTTTGAACCATCGATTTTTTGTTTGGAAAATTGGGCTATCAGAGTCCCTGCCCCCCCCCCCTCCTGAGAAGGAGAAACTGGCTCATTTAGTCCTGCCTTAAAACCTCCTTATGGAGGCCTGTCTGCCATTGCTCTCATTATATCTTAAGCTGCTTTAAGGCAGAGTGGGGTCAACCAGCCAAACTGAAGGGCATGCCCGCTCTAGCCAAAAATTTGACTCCCTGTCTGAATTCCAGTCAGGGCCTTTTGCAGTGCCAAAAGTAGATGCTGGAGCCTCTGATCTGGGTACAGCTTCAGACCTTCCCACTGATGGTGAGGGCATCCCCAAAGACCCTCTTGATTGCAAGATCAAAGTCTTTCTACACAGAAACTTTGAGGCATCCTCCGCAGCATGCAGAGCAGCCATGACAGCCTACACTTTTTCCAGAGACCTGTTCTGTGGATCAAGGATCTGAATGCCATGACTCCCACTAAAGAACTCAAGTATGGACTTAAGAGGTTGTCGGTGGCAACGTCATTGGTTGCATACGCAACTCTGGATGCAGCTCAGTTTTCAGCATGAGCGATAGCAAATAGTGTGACAGGCAGGAGGGCTGGGTGGTTGTGACCATGGAGCCTGATAGTTCTCTCTGCTGCTCCCTATCATGGGGATAAGCTATTCGGAGAACCTAGGGACAAAGCCATGATTTGACAAACCATAGTGGGTCTTCAGTAAGAAGGCCCAATTTCATCAAACTTTTTGCACCTTCAAGTCTTTCTATAGACGAGGAAGTTCCAGAAATAGTAAACCACAATGGTAACATGGGAACAGGTCCGGAAGAGTCACGGAGAGGGGCAGGGTATCAGGGGAACGAGGATGGGGATGGCCCTTCCCCCCGAGATAGAGACGGGGAGGAAACCTGGAGGGGAGAGAAGCTTACGAGATAGAAGACCTCTCAGTACGTCTTGTAGACCCACAGCCAAGGAACCCAGTGTCAGAGAGGATCTAATTCATCATTGAGGTCAGAAGGAAGAAGGTAGATCCTGCACCGAAAGGGAGGATGGTGCGTCTGAGGCTAAAGGAGAACAGTGAGTACGGAAGTTGCCTGGACACACTACCCCTAGTACATAACAAGAGGGGTTCAAGCACAAGGCTAAGAGGGGAGCAGGAAACAGGTAGACCACCGGGACACACAATGTGCAACAAGAAGGGATTCCGCACAAGGCTGCGAAGGAAGTACGGGAAGCGGGAGCAAACCAGGACACTCCAGACATCATACACAGCATACGGATTACGCACAGGAACTAGGGAGTGGGGGAAGAGGGAATGAACTAGGACACACAAGACACCATGCACAAAACAAGGATCACACACAGAGACACTCAAGGCACCATACGCAGCACAGGGATCACGCACAGGAACTAAGGGAGGAGTAGGGGACGCGGGAGCGAACCAGGACATTCAAGACACCAACAAGCAGCACAGGGATCATGCACAGGAACTAAGGGGGGAGTAGGGGAAGAGGGAACAAACTAGGACACACAAGACACCATGCACAATACAAGGATCACACACTCAGACCAAGGAGGGAGTAGGGGAAGCAGGAGCGAACCAGGACACTCAAGGCGCCATACACAGCACAGGAATCATGCACAGGAACTAAGGGAGGAGTAGGGGACGCAGGAGTGAACCAGGCATTAAAGGCACCACACATAACACGGGGATCACGCACAAGAACTAAGGGAGGAGTAGGGGAAGAGGGAACGAGCTAGGACAGGCAAGACACCATACACAATGCAAGGATCACGCACAAGGATTTAAGGAGGGAGTGGGGAGTGGGAAGGAGCAACTAGGACACACGAGATACCACACACAGCAAGGGAATCACTGTGACCGAAGCAGAGATTCAGGTACACTGTATCATACACCCAGGACAGGTTCCTAAGTGGGGAAGTGGGCATTGCTCCACCAGCTTCCTGAGGCCACACCAGAGTTTAAATATCATTTGTGACCAATCAGGAAGCTGGGAGGTTGGACTACGGGAAACAAGCCCCAGCAGGGGGAGGGCGTGGCAATGCAAGGGACAAGAGACAGAGACAACTTAGAAAGGAGGAATACAGAGGGGAAGAAGGTCCACCAGGTGGCGCAGGCCCCAAAGGCGCTACTCCCACATCCCAAGGACATGGGTTCGCGCCCGGGACTTGACAGGGCCCCAAATGCCCTCACAGATAGGATAAACACCCTGCCTCCTCCTGACTACAGGCCTCCCCCCTCCCCCCCGGACAGCGGCCACCGGGGGATGTCTCCGACTATTTCCCGTGTTTGGGAAAATACCACCTCCGATTGGTGGGTGAGGGAAACAGTGGCCAAAGGTTATACCTCAGAATTCCAGCCCAGGACAAATGTACAGCAGCCAAAGCAACCCCAAACATCAACTGGTTGGAGCTATGGGCAAGTCAACTCACACTTCTACACTTCAGAGTAAAGAACCTGTATCATGTTTTAATACACACCGACAGTATGATGTTGATGGCCTACGTCAATTGACAAGGGGGCACCAGATCAGATACTCTTCACGATGAGTCACACAACTTCTCTCACGGGCAGAACACAATCTCCTGTCTCTAATGGTGAGACGCATCTGAGGGGAGTCCAGCACCCATGTGAACTGGCTCAGCAGGCAAGTCAGTTGGAATTAGTCAGTCTTCACAATGATATCTCCAAAATGAAGGACCCTGGTGATAGACTTGTTCTCCAATTCGTGCAACCACAAAGTACCAAAGTAAATGACAAGATACAGAGATCTACGTACAAAAGGCATAGAGGCACTGAATCAACAATGCCAGCTCCTATACGCATTACCACCAATTCTGTTTCTACCAGCAATATTGAGAAAAATAAGAACTCAACAGGTGGAGGTGACCCTGATAGCACCCCATTGTCCATGAAGACTATGGTACTTGGGGATGAAACAACTACAAGTTGTTCTGAGCATCCTTCTTCCCCAGGCAGATGATTTTCTGGCTCAAGGTATTGTTCAGGTTCAGGGCTTCAGCAATCTTTGACTCACCACTTGGAGATTCGGCAGGAGCAACTGAGATCTTTTGGATATTCAAGCAAGATGCTGGAAACCCTCCTGGCGCATGGGTGATTTGACGAATCACATTTACACCCCCACTTGGAAGGTGTCTGTGTCCTGGTGCAAACACTTCACAGACCGCCACCCTCAGCAGGTGGCAATGAGGTATAGTTTTTTTCATGAAGACCTGGAAAAGGGTCTTGGTACGAATTACAAGTGCCATCTAAAAAATCTGTCATATAAGGTAGCCTTTCTTGGTGCCCTTTGGCCAAGAGAAGCTCCGAGTTTGGGGGCCCTATCAGCAAATCCAGAATTATGTTGCTTTGACAAGGACAGAGTCTCTTTATATTTATATCTGGGATTTGGTCACAAAAGTGAACTCTTCCTTCAATATGAATCAAGACAAAAAGTTGCCATTATTTTGCCCAGATCCGCAACATTCCAGAGAAGTTCTCTGGCATACATTAGATGTCTGGAGAGTTGTAAGGATATAGCTGGTAAGATCTAATGAATTTCAAATAGTCTCGGCCCTATTTCCAGCCAGGATTCAGAAAGGGGCAAAGAGGCCGGAAGCCTTCCAATGCAACAATTGCCAGGTGGCTTAGAGAATGCATTTCTCTAGTTTATACTTCAGCCGGGCTACAGGTGGTGTGACAGCATTTCCCTATCGTACTGCAGGTGCCAACACGGCTTTACTTCAGGGGGCCACAACAGGAGACCATATTTGTAAGGCGGCATGTTGGTCATCTGTCCACTTTAACACGTCATCACAATATTAACACTTGGGCTTTAATATGTGAGGATTTTGGCCACAGGGTGCTCCAGAGACTCCCGGTGTGAACTCAGACAGACAAGGTGAAGGAAGATTTGATAAAGCGTATTTCCTGCCCTAGTTGGTGGATTCTCGGGAGTACTGCTTGGGTACATTCCAGCACAGGACTGCCTGCCTGTGGCACAGACAGAGAAAGGAAAATTTGGAGACTTACCTGGTGAATTTTCCTTCATGTCTGTGCCGCAGGCAGGCAGTTCAACCTACCCATTGTTTTTTCTCTCGTTAACCTTGCTGCTTTTTGTTCAGTTCACGCAGCATTCACTGGGTGTCACACCTGGACTCTTAGCGAGTCTGACACTGCTGGTTCTCAGGTTCTCTTTGATTAGTCCAACTCTTGTATGATTAGAATTTCCTATATTCGTTTTTCCTCAGCTTTGTTCTTGCGCTGTTCTTTTACATTTTTGGTATAATTGGAGTAAGTTTTAATGATAATTTTGTAAGGTTTGACAGTCTCGGTTCTGGACAGCAAAGCTGGTGTGGCTCCTCCCCCAGGCTCAGGCTGCCAGTCAAAGGCTTTGGATCCTGCCTTCTATTTCCGGGGAGAGGAACTACACCCAGCACAGACAAGAAGGAAAATTCACTAGGCAAGTCTCCAAATTTTCCTAACTGCGTGTTTGAAGTGTAATACGCTTTGGCCTAACACTACCATAACATGAAGGTTTCTGTGGAAGAGCAAGCATTAGGTTTATGCTTTTTGCAGCTTGGTGATGGTCATTTCTGAACTTTCCTGAAGATGAGCCTCCATGCAATCCAAGTACTCAAAGAATGTGTGATTTGAAGATAGAGACAAAGTAGTAAAGTGATATCTTTTATTGGACCAACTACAGTTGGTGGAGGTATGCAAGCTTTTGGACCTCACAGGGTCCATTGTCAGACAGGATGACAGTTGCATATGGGACTACATTTCTAGATCTATACTTGGTTCGACTAATGATCCTGCCTTACTAAAAGTATTAACTCTGTTGAGTCCCATGATGAAAAGGAACGTTGGAATTATGCTTTAGAATTCCTCAGCACATTGGTTCCCTCTAGTATTATATTATTCCATCTTCATGCTTTGTAGCTGAAGATGGGAGCTGTGATCCTCTTGCTAAGAAACTTGAATTCAAATTGAGGACTCTTCGGTGGAATGTGATTGATTGATTGATTGATTGCTCCATCCGGTCTGTATTTGCATTCTCCAGATCCTTTTATTTAGTTAAACTACTTATCACCGACTGTAAGCCAGGGTGCAACTGTGGAACGAATCCCCTAAAAAAAGTGTGACTAAAGTATTTAGAAAGCTATGCTGCTAAGTCTATGCTTAAATTGCACAAAACACAGTTGTATTGACTAATACCTTTGGTAGTCTGTCTGCTCTCCTTAAGAGGTTGTAAAGGCATATATTTTTTTTTTTCAGCGTACACTTTGGTGACTCAATAAATGATTGTTGTCTTGTTCATAAAGGTAAAGTATATAATCATATTTGGCAAGCAAATGATCATGAAATTGGGATGATACTAAGTTAATTGTGAACTTGTATTCCACATCCTTTCCTTTTCTTTATTGGAGCGTGGCCAAAGGCAATTGCATTCAAGTAAATTCATACATATGTATATCAAAACAAATAAACACGGGCCAACCATGACCCCTGCACAACATAAAATCCACAATCAATTGTACAGTAATAACTGATATAAAATTATATAAAATCTAAAATAAAAATCAGCATTTACATTAATTAGCACTCTTACCCCTACAACAAAACTCTACTATACGTCCCCGCCCTGGCAATTGCCACAGGGCCCAGCATACTATGGGACATATTACCCCACCTACCATCTTTAACCACCCCCCATCAATAAATTTGTCATACAGATATTCCAGTCCATCTCTTAGCCTGTAGTTTTATTCCACATCCTGATTCTAGGCAGGAGCAAGCAAATGAAAAGTGTCGATACTCAGAAATTAAAAGTCACAATGGTAATTTCCCCATTAAAACCATTATTCTTGGGTTTTCTCTCCAATTCTCCATTTTAAAAAAACAAACAAACCAGAAAACATGAAAGGAATTAACATTGAAACTGAAATTCCTATTTTGAATAACTGCTTATTTTCCTGGTAAAGAAAAAAAATTGTCTTAACCAGCAGCTTTTGAGTCATGTGTTCCTCCACCGATGAACAAAAGTCTCTTTCTAAGGTCATGCATATTATAACTGGATGGTAAGTTTGCAACTTAAATGTTGCAAAGTATGCCTTGGTTTTCTTCTCCATGAAAGGGAATTTACCTCCCATCAGCAGGTGTCTGAGAGAAAAGGATTTGAATAACACACCAGAAGGCTGAAGTTATTCATCTTCCACACATCCAATATCCTTCCAGCGAATTTAGCTTTGATACCTTAGAGGAGGTAACTTAGGCCTGTCAACCAGCTTATTCATTGCACCCTGAATTAAATTACTTAATGTGGTTTTGAGAGCCTACTTGGCTAATGTTCAAAATATTAAAAATTCCAAACCTAACAGGAGTCATTCTTTCTATTTTCAGCATTTCAATTTTCTTATGTTCTCCAGCAATGTTTTGAATATTATTTTAGTATATTTGCCATAGTCTTCACTTCCATGCTGACTGCCAAAACTTTTCATCTGAACATTTCCAACATTTTTAGTTTGGGGAGAAAACATTTTTGTTGATTCCTCCTAAATTGATCAACAAAGCAATATGTTTGCTATTGGTTTGTGCAGCAGAGTATTAAAATGTCCTAAGTGATCAGTCTTCCATCACTTCTTTTGGAAGTTGCTAGTTGTGCTGAAGTATTTTTGGCTGTGGTTGCCATTTTGTTGTTCACTACTACTTGAGTGTTTGTGGTCCACAGTCACAGATTGTGACCAGTTGCTTAGGGCCACTGTACTAAGTGCTTTTTAAGCACTGTATATGTGAAAATATTTTGATCCAAAAAGCTTTGTCTAAATAAAAACAATTAAAAACCAACAGCAAAAAACCCCCAAAGAATGTGGGAAGAACAATACCACCAAAAAGATACATACATAAAAATTGTATATTGTTGTTGTGCAGGCATCTGTTGTAGCTTTATAGTTAAGGCTGCATAGCATTTTAAATTCAAACTATGTATTTATTTATAATAAAATTTGTATGCCGCCCCTTCCTGCTAAAAGCATCTTGGAGCGGCTAACAACATGTTAAAAACAGATTAAAACAAATATCAAATACAATTAAAATAAAAACAATTCAACCCCATACACCTCCCTAACCCAACCCACCCACCCCATCTCCCTTGGGAAAGGCATGACGGAACAGTCAGGTCTTACATTGTTTACGGAAAGAGGGGAGGTCGGTGGTCAAGTGGACCTCCAACAGGAGGGAGTTCCATAGCTGCAGTGCAGCCACAGAGAACGCCCTCCTCAAGGTCGACACCCGAGAAACCTGGGGGACCTTGAGGAGGGCACCCCCGTTAAAACCAGAGGGTCCGATCGGGACCCGGAGGGTGAGACGGTCCTGCAGGTAGGTGGGGCCCAGGCTGTTTAGGGCTTTAAAGGTCAACACTAACACCTTGAATTGGGCCCGGAAGACTATCGGCAGCCAGTGCAGAGAAAGAAGCACTGGTGTAATGTGCTCGCGTCAGCCTGTTCCCGTTAGGAGACGAGCCGCTGTGTTCTGCACCAGCTGCAGTCTCTGAACCAGCACCAAAGGTAGCCCCATGTAGAGTGCATTACAGTAGTCCAGTCTCAAGGTAATAAAAGCAGGAGCGGCTGGTGGGTTTTGAGGTTGCCAGGGCAACGATGGGCGGAGCCAGGGCAATGGTGGGCAGCATAACCCAGCAGCAAGGAGTTCCCAGGGTTAACATTGGATGGACATTACATTACTTAATCCAGCAATTTCAGTTAGGCAGGTTATATTCACCTCCTCTGCCAGGTTTAAAAGCAGGCAGACAACCTTAAACCTCACTTACAAGCAGTTTTAGCAAAGATCCACAGGACACAAAGCTTTTCCCAGGGCCCTATCATCATGCACAGATATATAAAAACCAGAAAACTGCACGTAAACCAAACCATTCCCACAAGCCCCCAAAGGCATCCTTTATACTTTCTTAAAATATAAAATAAAAGAAACGATACCGAGGAGGAGGATTGACATGCATTCTAAACAACCATGCAATATTGTTCTTTTTACACCAGATCACTGATTGGAACAAAACACAGTTTGCATGTGGATTTTTTTTTAAAAAAATTTAAAATAAAAAATTGTGATTCATGGGGCCTTAAAATTCCTCCCCAACACGCGCACGCGTGCAGCAGAGGGCAAGAATACTTCTTCAGAAAGAAGGGACTTGCTGCATGTGTGTTGGAAGGACCCTCAACTGTGTGTGTGCGTGTGTGTGTTGGGGGGGAATTTTAAGGCCCATGAATCACCAGACTAGCAGTTAAATCTCAGGATTTCAAAACTTTTATCACAAACATCACATTTCCAACATTTTGAAAACACCTCAAATAACCAGATTAATAGTTACATCTCAGGATTTCAAAACCTCAATTTTATCACAAGCATCACGTTTCCAGCATTTTGAAAACACCTAAAACCACCAGACTAACAGTACATCTCAGGATTTCAAAATCTCAATTGAATCATGGGGCATTAAATACTAATCCCCCCTCACCCTCTGCTGCGTGTGCGTTGGGGGGGGGAATTAGTATTTAACACTCCACATCATCAAGTGAACAAAAACCACATTCCAACTCCCCCCCCATGTCCCCGTGTGCCCCCACTCCCCCTACCATGTTCTCATGTGCCCCCGCATGTGTCCCCACCATGTCCCCATGTGCACCCCTGGGTCCCGCATTTTACTCACTGACGGCTGCTGTCCAGGCAGCGCCGGGATCCTCCTGCTCCTGATGGCGCGCTGTTCAGTTCAGGCCTGGGAGCTGTGCCATGCGCAGCTCTTAGGCTCCCCCCTGCGCGCAGCCAGGGGCAACAGGGAAGTCCTGGCCCGGGCGCGTCTGTTTGGTGCCCCGGTATGGACTTTAGCCCTGCCCTACCCCTGCAATGAAATAGTGCCCCCTGCGGCACTATTCATTGCACAGTCCCTTTATGCGGAATGGATGGCACTTCTAGACGCCCATTCCGCATAAAGGGTAGAACTTACCTGTTTTGACCCTGAAGGCTTTCTTAGGTCACATATTCTAAGGAAGCTTTGGGGGGTGAGTCTTGTTTTAGAGGTAGCAACCTTCATCCACTGCAGCTCCTCTGTATACCACGGGGACCTGCGTTGTCAGCGGTTCGGGAGCGGACGCCTGGGAGCCACACGGTCGATGGCCTCCACCAACACAGAATTCCATATGGTCACGAGGTCATCGAGTGAGCGACTATCGAGATCAGAGGAAACATCCCATAGAGTGATCTGGAACCTTCCTGGTTCCATAAGCCTTTGGGGGTGAACCATCCTAACTGGTTCCACGCCCTCCTGGGGGCCGACATGCACCAGGATACCAGCCCGGAGGAGATGATCCGTCCATGACAAGGGCACTGATGACACCTCCCCCACTAACGGATCCCCCGCCTCAAGGCCCGTACAAAATATCATGTCCAGGGTATGTTCTCCAACATGTGTGGGGCCCACCATTCTCTGAGACAGGCCCATAGTTGCCATGGCAGCTATGAACTCACACTCTGCCCCTCCAAGACTGGCGTTGGCATGGATTCAACAGTCCCCCAGGACTATCACCCTGGGGGACCGCATGACCACCTCTGACATCAGCTCGGTCAGTGCAGGCAGGGAAACTGCTGTACAGGTGGGTGCCCGGTATATCGGCAGTATCCCCATTCTGTCTCCGGCTAAATCCAACACCAGATGAAGATCCTCTATAGCCATGATAGATTTCACTGGAAATCGTCTCACAGACAATGTATCCTTAAAAATAATAGCTACACCGTCCCGTCCCCCTCCCCCCCCCCGGCCCTGCAGCTGCGACTGATGCTGTACGGAGTACCCAGCTGGAACAAGGTCAGCCAATATAGGCCCCATCTAACACTAGATGAAGGTCTTCTATAGCCATGATACTTGTTTCTGGAAATCGTCTCACAGACAATGTATCCTTAAAAATAATAGCTACACCGTCCCGTCCCCCTCCCCCCCCCGGCCCTGCAGCTGCGACTGATGCTGTACGGAGTACCCAGCTGGAACAAGGTCAGCCAATATAGGCCCCAACTCAGTGTCTAGTCAGGTCTCCGTAATACATGCGAGGTTGGCTGCCTGGTCCAGGATCATCTCCCGGACCATGGTTAACGTATTGGCCACGACCTCGCATTTACCAGCAGCAGACCAAGGCCAGGGGCTCTCCGATTCCTGATCACCTCACCATCTGCCTGGGGGCCACTGAGTGGGACAGGTATACATCTGTCCCACCTCACAGGTCTAACTCACCTCCCAGAAGGACCATAGTTCCCCCGGCCCATCACAACCCCTATGGCCGCAGACCATATAGATTATACCTCTTTAATTAAAAATGAAGCTTATCTCTCCAAATTTACAGCACTCTTTCTTTGAATAATGCATGATTTTTTTTTACAGAGATTTAGAAGAAAGTTCATTAATTTCACTTTAAGATTTCTTTTGAGAAATTAAGTATTTTATCTTTCTTCTGTTCAGAGCAATCTGAAAAATGGGATAACACATGCCTCAAACATACTACATAGATGAAATGAATTGAAATTGTGCATGTAAGCTATGTAGATTATGAGGAAATTGGTTGATAATAATCCGTTTATTTTTGTATATAATAGCAGGGACCTGTGCTCACCACACATCCATGATTTGATTGCTTTTTGCAGTGTCACCTGAGTTCTGAGGTGATAAGCAGTTAAAGCGAATCCTCTTTTTAAATGGATTCTTTGCTTTTGAAACAGCCCCTTTGTTGTTGCCACAGAGGGAGAGGCTTAACACAGCCTTGGAAACAATGCCCCTGTCACTGTTTTCTGCTGAAAGGAAAAGGGGCCACTTCAGCCTTTAAGGCTGCAGCCCCACCTCAAGGAGAGGCAGCTCCTGAGTAAACTGCATCCTGGCTCTGTTTCTTTGTGCAAGGGGGGTGAGGAGTACGAGTGTCCTCCATTTGTGTGTGTGGGGGATGTGAGGATCGGGGGCAGCGTCCGTGTGTGGTGAAATGGGTTTTTTGTATTGGCACGTGCAGAAGTCGACAGTCTGTGTGTCTGTGGTAGGGATGGGGTAGTCTGGTGTTGTGTAGTGGGGAAAGGTGTGTTGCTGAGCTATGTGGGGAGGGGGCTATTTTTATGCTGGGGATGTGTGGTATTGATCGCCTGGTTTCGCAGATGAGGTGTATGTGGATTTTGTGTGTGTGCGCTGCAGAGGTAGTATAGGGTGGGAGGCAAGGAAAGTGTGTTTATTGCTGGGTGGAGGCATCCAGAGAAGTAAACTTGCATAAATAAACTGCATAATCACCAGGCAAATAAAGAAGTACTGCAAATTTTTATGCTCACAGCAAACTTGCAGAATTTGGCTTTCTAGGCTGTAGAATTTATGATTTTTAGTGCAGTGAAGACAGGACCCTGATGATAACTATAGGCTATAGACTGGGTTAGAATCAACAGTTCAGGTGATACTTAGATTGGGACCATTGGGACATTAGAGAAAATCTGTTGATTGTAAGCCATGTTGTGTAGCTAGTTTTCATGCAACAATTTCATTGCTTTGACCCAGTGGTATGAAGTAGTCTCGATGTTTTGTTTTTTCAAGAGGTCTCATTGGTAGGTTACTTCACCCAACTGCCATTGCTCCTTAATGGTCTCTCTTCCTGAGTACATACCTTAAACAACCCTCCCCTCAACTGTTATGCTGCCCTTGGAGCTTGTACTAATGTTCAGATTGGTCCCTGGTCACAGGGTGAAAATCTGGACCTGTGCACAAAAACCGGGAGAAGCCTAACAAGTGGAAATGTGAAAGAGCTCTTGGATTATTTATATTTTATTTATTTATTTTATAGACTTCTACCCCACCCCTCCTGCGAACAGCTCAGTTATGATTAGCACTAACCTTATAATGATTTTTACATCTCAAATTTTCCTCTCTTATTTTTCCAAGTAAGGTCAGAATAGTGATAGCAGGCGTGTGTGTGTGTGTTTAATCCTTGAAATAGTGTCAGCGCTTGAAATTGTATATTTGATCTGTGTTCTAAAGGTTCCAGCTCCCGGGGTTCTGTGATTCTATGAGAATTTTAATTTTTTGTTTTTAAATTAAAAAATAGTTTATCTTTCATGACTGTAGAGAAGAGTTTTTGAGAGAAACCCAAAAACTCAAGCATTAGAATGAAAATAATAATTAAAAAATAACACCAACCCCACATTTCTTATTTTTAAATAAACCTTTGGCTTCAAGGTGCTATCATCTGAGGGGCACCCAAGTCATTATTTTTGAATGTCTGGGATTGGCAGCTGAGTAAAAAAACCAACAAAAACAACCTTCCAAAAACACTCCCCCGCCCCCAAGTATAACTTAAAATTAAACCTTTCTATTTTAAGACATGCTTCCCAGTTTGTGCATTTTATTCTTACCTTTTAAATTTCAGACTGCTAGGGTGAGCAAAATGGTCAGTTTTTCCTTTAAAGAAAAAATATATTTTTACTACTGCCTCAATCAGGTACTTTTAATTGACATTAATATTTTACTGTTGGCTTCTTAATTTCCAATTTTAAACTGGTACCTCGTGGACCAGCTATGGCCCCAACGCTATTAGAGAGCTTATATTGGTTGTGGGTAGCTCATTTAATGAAAGCAATATATAATATTTATATTTATCATGGAGATCTTTTGATCATGGTTCCACTCCAGAAGCCAGCATTTTTCCCTGACTGTATCAACAATCTCAACATTTTAGAAGTTGGACATTGTAAACAAGTATTACAAGGTGTCTTAAGGCCATTTAGTTTAACACATTCCTCTTTCTTACCCCTCCCCCATACCACACACGTGCACACTCAAAGGCAGAGCCTGGTGGCCCCATAAAAACTCAATATTGACCTTAAGGTCCTCTGAAAATCTGCTTTGAAATTTGGGGTTTCTTTTCTTTTCTACCATTTTACTAGCTATTTAGAAACTGTGGATCAGCACCTTATTTGCAGTTTTATTTTAAAGTCTTTGGTGTTCTCAGACTTGTCCTGAATTTTTTCCTTAGTTTAATTTTAGCCCCCCCACCCCCAATCAAAAGGTATTTCTCTGTCCTTTTGCCCAAAAGTTAATTCCCAGGAGAGGAATTTTCACTTTCTGGAGTTTAGGATAGAGTTTTTTAAGACGCCGAGTCTGTTTGGCTATTTCCATCTTAATAAGAAGGGCTTTATGTCTAGTAACCACTATTTCTAGTTTTTTATTGAATTGGGTAGTGCCCAGTTCCATAAAAAGCCATTGTACCCTAGCTCTAGCAGCACCCAATCTGCAGAGCAGCTATTTGGCGCAATCTGTATGTATTTTTTTTTTTTAAATAAAGTTAAAATAAATTGAAATAAAATCTTCAGGAGGAACAGCTGTAGTCAGTATTAATTTGTTTTCTCCAGGATTTTTCTGAGACTTCAGTATAATCAAAAGTGTTGTTATAGGTAGACAAAGTGGATTAAAAATTAATAAATCACCCCAAAAATGGGTAACGTGCACAGTTTTCTGAATACCTCTGTGGACATTGGATATGTATTAACATGATTAGAAGGATGCTGTAAAGTGACAGATATTTACCACAATTGTAGAAAGTAATCTTGTTTCCTGTGGTTTAAAATAGCACCTTGGAAGCTTTAAATTATTCTGTGTAATCTCTCTTGTAGCTACTGTCAAATAATTTCTTAAATTTATGTATACCTTTTACACAGAAAGCTAAGAAAAGCATTTTGCAGATACGTTGTAAATCAGTATACAAACTATAATTGCAGGAATCTCTGTTTCCATCATCTCTGGAATAAATTGTGGTACATTCAGAAATACAGAATTCTTTAGCACGGGAAGTGAAAAATACAGCACTGAGCTGAAACTTCATAGGAAATTTAGGCAGGATGGAATTTGGCAAGGATGTAAGATTAACATCCATACTTCTGATAAAAGTACTGTTGCTGGTTCAAAGTGACCATGATTAAAACATGATAGTGATAAGTGTAAACAGAAAATGGTTCTTTGGCTTCAATTATATCCTAAGGATGGGTACTATTTGTAGCTCCAGGCTTCCCAGACTCATATAGGTTCATTCTTAATATGAGCGGCCTCAAATGGTACATCAGGCCCTCTTCTTGCAGCACTGAAGTGTTCTTTGGAGGCTTTATATTTGCAGCATATTTTATGAGATAGTCATATAACAAGGTAATATAGAAAAAATGGTAAGTCTAAGTCCAGGCATACATCAATTATCATTATTACTTTAACACAGGGATGGGTGGCCAAATTTCCCATCTGTTTGATCCAAACATCAACCTCAAATGATCTGCTGGAACCCTTCCCACTAGCTTCCACCTCTAGGGCACCTCAGCAGTTGGTCTAAGGAGTGGAGAGAAGTAGACTTAGAGAAAGCCTTCCCTGCTGCACTGGAGATGTTCTCCCAGCCTTTTTCCTCCCTTGGGTGCCGGTTCTGCTCTCCTCCTCAGGGGCAATCTCTGAGAGGCTTGTCCCTCTCCCCAGACCGTGATCTCCTGGATACTAGCTTTGATCTACCAGCAGATTGCAATCTTTGAGTGTTACCGCATGAGAGGTGAGGCCCCCAGAGCCTTTGGTCACCCTGTGCCTCCCCCCCCCCCCCCCCCCAGCTGCCACCCCCTGGCTCCACAGGGGACCACAACTACTAGGCAGGTGTTGGTTTGTACTGCGGTCCACCTACACTCCCCCTATCCCCCACCATAGGCTGCAACTCTGTCATGCTGAACGTGGGTGGAGGTGGCTGCGCACCCAACAGAAGGGGGTGGGAGGCAGCCACAGGACAGTGTGTTGCCCCACCTTTCCCCAGATTTGCCTACATGACATCAATGGCTTTCCCTGGGATGATGCAGTGAGTGGTGGGCCCAGGATGAACATCTAGGTGGCCATCTGAAAGATGAATGGATGAATCTGGGGTTCATGGGGGCAAAAATAGGGCATTGTCGCATCTGTTTACACCCTATCTCTTGGCTGCCGCTGGAGTAGGGTATGTGGAATGGTTCTTTCATATCAGTACTCAAACCTTATGATTTGTTTCTTGACCAACTATGAAATAACTCTAAGTTGGACCAATGTTGCGTGTTCTGCCATATAAATACTTTACAGGGGAGGAGAATTTTCTTTAAAAAACTAGTGCATGCTCAATGGGATGAATAAGAGCTGAGGGGTGGGAACCTGAGGACAGGGCTCAGGACAGGGAAAGAAAGAAGAGGGTCCAGATCATGGATTTGAGGCACAGATCCATCCTCTTTCCTCAAGCACAACATTCCCTTACCGTCTACAACCTTCCTCCTCAGCACACTTCTTCAGTGCTTTAGGTTAGGAACTGGATCTGTGGACCAGATCCAGGAATTGGAAAGAGATTAAATACAAACTGGCTATAGGCTGCATTTGTTCCACAAGCTAGGGGTTTCCCATACTTGTTGCATATGCTTGGTGTGTAATTTATGTCAGTGTTCTTCGAGTGGGGCTCTGCACTCACACAGTTAGGGTCTGTGCCTGTGCAGATCAGCTTTGGGAAGCTTCTGAAAGAGTTTGCGATGGACAAACTGCTATATTCTCCCTCGTGTCTTGTGCCTTTTAAAGGCAGGCTCCTAGTGAATATATAAATAGGAAGAGTGGGGGCGTGAATTACTTCAGTTCTTTTAAACTGCCACAGAGATTGGTAAACAGGGACAGTTCCTTGCTTTGTGCTTCACGAATCACCTCAGAGCATTCCATGCTTTAAACAAAAAGGGTGAAAAAAAACCTAAAAAGAGAAGAACAAGAAAAAGATAGAGGGTACGCCCTCTACCCTGGGCAGGATTCAGCCCCTTAGGCTGATAAAATGGCTATTCTGACGCCCTCCCCCCCCCCCCCC
>QEPC01012829.1:1367914-1389433 GCA_003113815.1 Sphenodon punctatus
CATTTATTTATTTATTATTTTTCTAGCCCTGTTTTATAATGGTATATTTTATATTTAATATTTTTAAATGAATTTTAAATGTTTTATTATGATTGTTGGAAGCCGCCCCGAGCTGCGTTGCAGGAGGGGGCGGGGTATAAATTTGCTAAATAAATAAATAAATTGTGGACTTTGTTGCCAGAAGATATGGTCAAGGCCAGTAGCATAGCTGGGTTTAAAATGGGATTGGACAAGTTTCTGGAGGATATCTGCATTGTTACTAGCCAGAGGTAGGTTTGGAGAATGTAACCTCTTACTGTTGGGAACTGAGAGTAAACAACAGGAAATTGATCACCCCATTGTGACCTGTTAGTACTTCTTCTAAGCGACCAAGATTGGCCACTGTCTCAAACAGGTGCTGGACTCGATGGACCATTGGTCTCCAAGTATGGCACTTCTTATGTTCTTAAGAAGTAAAATGCCTGCTCCACCCTGGCAACCAACTTTTTCATCTACCTGTGGTTCTTTGGCATGGCAAGGGCAACAGTAATGGGGCCCATGGATGTACTGGCAATCATTGAAATACCAACCAGCCCCATGGAACTCCCCATATCAAACTGTATAAAGACAGTATTACCCTACAGGATCCCACCACTGACATGAAGGGCCATCACCATCCACCTCCCTCAGGGAGACCACATAATGTACACCATTACCACCACCTATAGCAACAGGGTTCCCTCCCACTACAATGGAAGCACAAATCCGTTTCATGCAAATAACGAGGACATTAAAAGCAACGCTAGCAACAAATACGCAACCAATATCTTCAACTTCTGCTTCACAAATTATACCATCCACAATGCCAGTTGCACAGGTAGAAATAAAAAATATTCCTCCAACTAAATCCTTCCCACCATTGACAAGCACATCTCCAAAATTATCAAATCTCTTGGTTTCCTCAGCTCCACTGGTTTTGACAGCAAGGTCTCGCTCTTTGGAACTGTGCATCCAACCTACAATACCCTTGACCCCGGGCCAACAAGACCCCCCCCTCCCGTCGGCATCATCTATACCAATGGCACTGATAGATACAAAAGATGAGCGAGACAAACAACCACCACCTGGACACAATCCACTTCTTCCAGAAAAGCCAGCACCCGCGAAGTCCGACACCTCACAAAAGGAACAGTCTTTGACGACCTCTTATTCATCAAATGCCAGCACCACAGAATCAGATGAATGGGCCTCGCCACCATCAGAATGCATTTCTGATCCAGTGCAGGTAACTGTATCATAAGTTCATAAAACAATTCCAGTCATTAATCTCCAAAATGGCAACTTCTTTGAACCCAAAGACCCTCCCTGTTGAAGAGAAGGAAGATCCAATTTATGCAGAATCTGAAGATTCTGCATAAACATACCTTGGCCAATGTATATGTTTGTTTGTTTTTGTTGTTTGTCCAGCAATGGCCTATGGCTAAGCTTAATAAATCTTATCTTATCTTATCTACCTTGGCCAAAGTCACTTTGCCGCTATATAAAAACCTTATGAGAAACTCCAGATCACACCGAACACCCTACTGCTAGACGCATGAGTTCACTGCCTTCTATCTGGTACCAACAGAAAACCATGAGATGTTTATCAAACATCTCACTCCTAGCTCTACGGTGGTACAAGCTTCCACAGAAAAAACCCAAACAGAATAGGGCAAACTAGACTTAACCGTCAGACAGAGAAGGGAGAAAAACCAACATTTTGGGTTGGCGATCTTTCTCTTCTGCTACGATATTATGAGCCTCCTATTATGCCTCGGTGATGTATGCCTATCAACATTTCTTATGGGAGAACTTGGGTCCAATTTTACACCATTTGCCACCTAATTTCAAGAAACGGGCAGACAATTTAAGGTCTGAAGGACTCTACCTTGCACTATCTCAGTTAACTACTGTGACCCATATCTTGGACTTGGCTGCCAGATCCATTGCTAATGAGGTTGCGACAAGATGGTCATGCCTGGCTCAGTTCAATGGCACTTGCCTTTCAGAACAAAAACAAACTAGAACATTTCCTGTTTGATCAGCATGGTTTGCTTGCTGCTAACACTGACGAGGTCTTAGCAAAGATAAAGGATACAAGGCGGGCATCATTCACCTTGGGAGTAACCTACAAGACAAAGAAAAGATACAACACAACATCCTGGTATAAAACTGCCAGGTACTCCACAGGCTATATCCGAGCCATCCACATACTCAAAACTGCTGATCTTACAGACCAAAACAAAGATCATGACAACCAAAAAATATTTTGTCTAACATGATGAAGCAAAGGTTGTGGGTTTAACATATGTGCAGAGAGCTGCGAATCAGAGCTGATAAGACTTTTATTCCTTTCCCTAGCCTGTGAATGGAATCTGCTAGAAATTTCCCCATCTAGATCCTTCTGGGTGCGGAGAAAAGCTTCCACGCCCACAGTCCCCTTTTGGGAAAACTGGGCTGGCTAGGTACTTTTGCAGCATCATTGAGAAAAGCTTGGGCATGATTAGCACCCATTGTCCTCGCCTGACCTACCCCTCATGTTATAGCTTCCCCAAGCCCACAGGTGGACTGTATTCACCTAATTGTGCCCTCCACCCCTATTCAAGAGTACAGTGCCATGTGCCTTATTTAAATACAGAGATCGCAATGATCTGTTAAACAAGCCATGGCCATTCAAGATTATACAGTGCTCGGACGTGTAGTGTGTCCATTCCCAAACTGTGACACTATGCATGTAGTGGGCGAGTTAAACATACTAGCAAACACTCTCAACAGGCAGGTAACATCACAGCATAGGTGAATGCTGAACAGATTGGTAGCAAAATCCATCTTTCAACAATGGATCCTTCCCAAAATAGATCTATTTGCGACAGAACAAAATACTCCGTGTCGATTTTCTGCAACAGAACAAACCATTTACCATTCAAAGCTGCCAATAAATGCTGTATTTCTAATCCATTGTTAATTCCTACGGCTCTACACAAACTGCACCAGGACTGAGCATGCTGTATTCTAATAGCACCAGACTGGCCAAAACAGCCCTGAGACACTCAGCTGGCAGAACTCTCCAAAAAATGTCGGATGCTACTGTTATTACCCAAACCTTCTACCTCAGGACTGTGGAAACATAACTACATCTGAGTATATCATCCCTGCACCTAACAGCTTGGCTGATATTGCCCTAATATCACAGGACCTAACTGATGTACCTGAAGATGTCATTCATATCCTCAAAAGTGCATGGAAGCCCACAACCAACAAAACCTATGAGGCAGAATGGAAGCAATTGTTGGGCAACCAAAGCTAAGCTGCCCAGCTCTACTACAATCAAAGACATACTTACTTAACTGACCCATTTAAAATCCCTGGGGCTCTCTCTCCTCACTCAAAGTGCACCTGGCTGCTGCCTCAGCATATCATGCCCCTATAGATAGACCAGTTTTCTCACATCCAGTCCTAAAAAGATTTCTTGAAGGGTAGGTATATTTAGTCTCTGCTCTCTAGTATGAGACCCTTGCCCTCCCTGGGACTTAACTTTAGTGCTCGGAAGACTTGTGCAAAACCCCTTTGTACCTTTAGTCACTTCCTCCTTCCACTTATCCATCACAGTTGCCATGCTGGTGGCACTCAAACACCAGCTAGGACAGTGGGAGAGCTGGCAGCATCATGTACAAAACCCCAGTATTTGTTTTTTATTAAGACAAAGTCATGTTTAGACTCCCATCTTCCTTTAAGTCATGTGAAATTGTGGTTTAAGACATTACCAGTATTTTCCTGAAACCTTACTCCAATAGAGGAGAAACTGTTCTACATACACTAGATGGGAAGAGAGCCCTGTCCCTCTATGTTTCAGAAAGGATACCTCCCTATTCGTAAGCACTAGAGGAGCATCCATAGATTAGATACAAAAGTCACACCTCGAACTGTATCCAATTGGCTAGTAGAATGTATTCATTTATGTTACCAGCTATTGGATAAGGAACCTCCAACTAGTGTAAAGGCAAATTCCACCAGAGCCATGGCAATGTCTGCTGTCTTTTTTTGGAGGTTGCATTATTAGACCAAATTTGCAAAGTTGCCACACAGAACTTGACTCAGACCTTTGTTAAGCATTATGCATTAGACTTGGCACCACTCTCATATGTTGGCTCTGGGATGGCAGTCCTGCAGTCTCTCTTCAGCTAGGTCTTGACCTTTTCCAAATGGGAATTGGTCCTAGACAGTCTCCCAGCGGTGTGAGTGCAGAGGCTCACTTGAAGAAGAAACTAAGGTTACTTGCCTGTAACTTTGGTTCTTCAAGATGGTCTTCGTCATTCACACCACCAACCCTTCTACGTCAGAACCCTAGTTGAAGAGGTAGATTCTCTGATGTGGAGGTTGTAAGGAACTGAAGTAACTCACCTTCATCCCTCCTATTTATATCCTTTCTAGGAGCCCGCCAAAGGCATGTCTGGAGGAGTGCCCTCCAGTCAGCTGCTGAAAGGGGGAGAGCTAACCGATCAACTGGTAGCAATCTCTCCAGTGGCTGGTTATCAGGTATGGGTGTGGACCATATAAGCTTTTGTGAAACAACTACGTTTTCAGGAACAATATGTCATGAGTGCTTCTTATCTCCTGTGTTCACAAAGTATATGAGGATGTGGAGCTGCTCAAATTGCATCATTTTTACAGGGAAGCAATTGCAATTGCCAGGACCAGACTGGATCCAGAGGATCCAGTCCTCCGGGATCTCTACACCAGTTGGGCAGCAATACTGGAAAAAGATGACTGTTGTTCTATGGCAGGCAAATGTTACCTGGGACCTGCTGCTCCCTATGATGCAACCAAATACTAGCTGAAAAGAGGGACGTGGCCTCCCTTAAAACTGCTGCTGAGTTGACTTTGATAGCAGGAGAGAAGGATCTGTTGACGACGTTCTCTTTCAGATGTGCCCAAGAGCTGCTGTCTGCCAAGAATTGGGTGGACGCACAGGATGTTCTCCAGCACACAAAAGATTGGTCTTCTGTCTTAGTGAATTGCTTCACAAATGCTTTAATGAAAGGAATTCAGGTGAACAGAAACGCTTGTTCCTACCTTGCTACCACAGCTGTGTGCTGAGGAAAGACCTCTCTTTTATAGAGATGGTGACTGAGGTGTGGCAGAGTATGAATTCCATTGAACAAGCACAGACGGTATTTGAGTAGCTGCACAGTATTGAGTATCTGAGACACCAGCAGAGGGGCCGCAGTGCGTGAAGGATGAATTGCTCTTGGAAGTTTCCTGAAGCCGATCTGCGCTGGCGCAGACCCCAACAGTGTGAACCATTTTGAAGAAAGAAGGTTGCAGCAAAATGTTATGTAGTAACCTTAGTTTCAAAATGCTTTCAACTCACAGCTCAGTTCATAGCATGACTGTCTGACTTCTGGACCCACATTGAAAGATTTGGGCATTGGCTTTGTGCGCACTGGAGTCCTACAATGTACTTTTAAAGATATTTTGCATTTTTAGTTTCATAGGTGTTTTGTTTTGAAATTCTAGGAAATAGTTTTCCAGAAGCATAGCTGTATTGTGTTTGAAAATCTTTGCTGTAACTCTATTGTTTTTGAATATCTCTTGCATTAGAAGTTGCAGTGAAGGCACTTTTTGACATAGCTCTTGTGTTTTTGTGGTGAACCTTTTTACAGAAATGTGATGCTATGCTGGTGGCGCTTTAATGGAACATTTAATTTGCTCACTCATTTAGCATTGGTGGACAGCCCTTAACACATCCAGGTTAGTTACCACTCTCTGTTCCATCAAGTGGTCAGAACTGCAGACTTAGAAGGCATGCCATTCTGATCTTTTTCAGTTAGAGATGTACATTCAGAGCTTTTTGAGTTCCGTATCTGAAACACAGATACAAGGGCTGTGTATTCAGGTTCTGAGTGAACCCCAAATTTCCAGAACCATGTGGTATCCGAGGTCTCAAATTGGGCCCCCAAAACTGCAGCTCCTATCCAGCTTGGAGCCAGGCTGTTCTTTTGACATTCAGCTTAGCTGCCTGATTGGGGAGCCTGTAGTGAGCCCTCCTTACTTGCAGGGGCTGTTGCTGTCTCAGAACTGCAGTCTCCAGCACTGCAGTAGAGTGGGCTGCTGCCCCAGCACAATGGAGACAAGTTAAACCAGTGAGAAATGGTGAATCTCTAAGCCAGTGTGTCGCGTTGTGCCTCAGTTTCCTCAAAAGGAATTTACGCTTAGTGGTCCAGGCCTGACATGATCTGGTCTGGATACAGGGCACTTTTTTCCAATATGTGGAAACTCCGTTTATACTTTGCTTAATAAGCCAGCCAGTTCAGCAAAGTATTGTAAAGACCATTTATTTATATAAATGAAGCTATGAGACAAGTAAACGATTGCTTCATATTTTTATTATAATCCTTAAGTTCAAATAAAGACATAGTACAAAAGAAACAGTGTCAGTTAAAAATACATGACTTAGAAAGACATTTCTGTTCAAGGAACAGCTCTGTTACAAGTTCAAAGATCTTAACATCTATAAGATATAACATATGCTCTAAGCATTGTTGCTATGGTTGACTCAATGAATCATATTAATATATTACCCAGTCCTTTGCCCCATACTGCCATATGAAAGAAGTGAGAGAAGCTTCAGGAAAGGAAGCTTTCTGAAAAAATCCATCTTTCCCCTCTCTTCTTATAGAGAAAAAGATGCTTGAAATCAGTTTAGATGACGTCACATCAAGACTGCTGACAGGGAGGGTTTTCTCAAAATACATAGTAAGAAGCCTGTTGATACATTCTAAAACAGGTTGCGATCATATAAGATAGGATTAACAATGAGTAAACGCCAAACAAACAAGACCTTTTCCTGCCCTGTCTGGGTGTTATGTATCTTGACTCTAGTCAACAGAAAATGTGGATTTCTTTAAGAGACAGACTTGATTGTATCTTCTATTCCAGTATGCAGGCTGATTTTCCAGTATCTGGTCAAGAGTTCAGTAGAAAAGTCACTGTAGGACAGCTCTTTAGGAAGTCATCATACAGAGAGGCTAATACTGATTTCCAATATATTGAAACACAAATGGTCAAAAATATTTGCCTATATACAGGATACATGACAAGTGACCCTCGCACAACAAGTGACACTCCTCAGTCAGCCACATGTCCCATTCTCTCTCCCCAAGCCAGCAACCTCCCCTGAAACCTAGTCCCAGTCCCTTTCCTCAAAACAGCAACCCCTTCTAAACCAGATCCATGCCTTGTTCCTACCTCCCCAGCTGTATTCTTCACCCTTTCCCAAACCAGTGTCCCCCTTTTAAATTGGTAGCAGACTTAGCATCAGTTTTAACCAAATTTTTCTTTTCTTACAGGGCTGTCAAACTGGCAGAGCCTCACTGCACGTCTATGCCACAATAATCCATACGCAGGGACCCATGTTCATTGTGTCTCTTACTATGGCAGCAATTCTCTATCAGTAAAATGGGAATGTGTGTGTGTCTGTCCCAGTGTTCCCCTTGCCCCTTGTCCATATTAGATTGTAAGCCCATCGAGCAGGGGCCTGTCTGAAAATCTGTGACTGTAAAGCGTTGTGTATGCCTAGTTGCACTATGGAAATGATTAGTAGTAGTGGTAGTAGTAGTAATGGAGAAAATGCAGTTAACTCAGGCAAAGAAACAAATGCAAACATGAATACTAAAATACAAATACAGATACAAATAAAAATATTTGATCTTGTGCACAGCCCTAATTTCAGTTTGTTTGGGGACAAGGATTCCATCATTTTTAAACATTTTGTCATACAGATAAATTGTTTAAAAATGAAAGTTTCCGTTATCCGTAACACCAAGTGATAAAAAGGCAAAGCGCCATAGAACATCTAAACACAAATATTTGCATTCCAGCAAGTCAAAAATCAATGTTTTGTATGCGTGCTTGCATATATAATCAGTGTATCATTAGCTATTTTATGGCATCCAGTTCAACTGGAGGACATGTAGTATAAAGTTTTTATACCTGGGCTGCAGGGGGAGGGGGGATGCGCAGCCCGAATATGCACCGGGATCGGCCAGTCTGAAAGCCCCCCCCCCCCCCCCCCCCCCCCCGGTAACGTGAGAAAGCAGCCAATGTCTTGTCCGCATTCATCTTTAAGCTATTCTCTCCTTCCTTTTCAGGGGAGATCCCGAATTAGGCATTCCTCCAGTCTTGATATTAATCTGTGTACGTACTTTTGCTAGAACAGCATAGAGCTGGGGTGGTATCAGTGTATTACTGATAAATCACCCACACTTCTTGGTTAATTATCCCAGTTCTGTAGACAGTTTTCAATTTACCTAGCTGCCTAGAGAATTTGTCCCAAGAACAATAATGGAAAAGTCTGTAAACATCCTTTAAAATCTCTGTGTCTGATTGCTACGGTGGTCACAATTCACTCCCAGATCAGTACCATCAATTGATGTGGAATCTTAGTAGTATTGAGCAAAGTCCTTATAAAAACCTTGAAAATGTGAACTTAGTGGAGTATTCAAAAGAGGGCAGTGTGTCGATTTTGCATAGAGGGCAGTGCCCTTCTTTCTGCCCTAGTGAGGCACAGGCAGGGTCAGTGTCATCCTCACATATACCTCCATACTCCCCGCCGGCAGATATGAGGCACTCTTGGGTTGCAGAGGGCTGCGAACATTCAGATGTGTGGAGACTCCAGCACCCCTCCCCACAGGCATGACTGGTGTGTTGGAAACAGGCTGCTCCTGAGGAGAGGAGGGCGGGGAGGTGGTGGGTGAGCTTTTAAACTGGGCACTGTGGTGTTTACTGCAGTGACTACTGCTGTCTGGGAGGCTATGAGGACTGCCTGTGTGTTGGCCACTGCAATAATATAGTAATAATTTTGGCTAATAAAGCAAATATACATTTTGTAGTATGATTATTTTATTTTCTGGTAGATCTGTGGATTGACAGCATGTTTGAGTCTACCCCTGCCTTAGGGAGTGGTGATTATGGCTGAGATAGAGACATGTTGGCAGGTTATACATCTGTTGCTTTGGCAGGATTTTGTTCTTCCTTGAGTGGGTCTGTCCTGCATTGTGGTGGAGTTGGCTCCTGATGATCTGTTCTGAAAGATTGGTTGTTTGAAAATCAGAAGATTGGGTTCAGGAAAGATTTCTCTCACGGTCTGATCCCCATCAAGTATGGGTGGTTGTAGTTTGATGTCTCATAAAGGTCCCAGTGTGGGGCAGTAAATAAATGACAAGTAGGAATGTGCAGTTGGAGGGTTTCTCCCTCCTGTTGTAGAAGATTCTCCTATGGTACTTGGGTAAGATCAGTTTTAAGGATAACAGAATGAACCAGGCTATGTAGCACCCTGTCTATAGCAGTGAGAATAACAAGAATCAGGTCATCTTTCATTGTACTCCTGCTTGGGAAAGATCTGAGCTACTATGGGATTGGTGCTGAGGTGTGGCTCATGGACATGTGCACACATGGTTGTTTGATATCTACTGATAGGCTTTTAATCTTTGGATTATTAGGTGACTGGTTTATAGGTGGGGCATGAAAATGTTACCAGAGAGACTAATTATACCTTACTAGACCTTCCTGATTATTCTTTAGCTTAAATGGATGTTGTCTGGATGAGATATGCTCTGTATTTGTTGTCTGTTCAACTCATGTTTATGAAATCTGGGATTTCTCCTTTAAGGCCAGACATATGGTCCTTTTTGGTCATACAATACTAAGGAAGTTGATCTAATTTGAATACTGGGGGTGGGAAGGAATGTGTCTATCTAGGTGTGATTGTTGGCCACTCAAATACGGAAACAATGTGTTTTTAATTTGCTTCTGTATTCAAAGAAACAAAGTTATTGCTACAGGAAAATACATTAACAGAAGACATATTCACATTCTGAGACTCCCACCTTTCATTTTCTTCTTCTTAAATGCTGAATTGCATTGTCACCTGACAACCTGGCTTCTCTCAACTTGTGCTGCTGAGACCCACAGAGGCTCTTGTACTTTCTCTGAATCCTCTGGTGTTTGCCACTTTCAGCAATGGAGTATTGAGTTAGATGGACCATGGGTCTGATCCAGTATAGCAGTTCCTGTGTTCCTAACAAAAATACCTACGCTTGCTTGAGACAGGGAAGTTATGACACTTTCACTATGGGTGAAAACAGACATGACGCTAACCACCCTTTAACCACCCTTGGTGGTCATTTATGCATGTTGCAGGGCTGCATAGGGCACCAATACAGCCCTGCAACATGCATAAATAACCACCAAGGGTGGTAAAAGGGTGGTTAGCGTCATGTCTGTTTTCACCCCCATGTTAAACCTTCATCTAATTTCATTAAAAATGTGACATTATCATGGGGTAATTTTGTATCCCAGAGGTTACTGCTGTTATTTAAAATATGCCCCATCAGATTTTATTTCTTGTGATAGCAAAGGTCAGTATGTGTCACATTACACACACGCCTCGTCCCATGCAAAAAAACACATGCACAGCTGAGATAAGAGTGTATTTTGTGGGGTACTTTTGTGCCTCATAATCACAAAACCCTAACAAATGACAATTTTAGTCATTTTAAAAACGATCATCTTTATTTAAAATACAGAATAATGCTTGAAAGCGCATGTTATGTCTACAAATCAAAGCATTTTGTAAATCACCTATTTTTTAAAACTAAATATTAAAATTTTAAAACTGTAAATACATTTCTTGAACTTTAAGTATTACTAAAGTAGCCACTTTTTTTTTAAAAAAAAGAAAATATCTCCCATGGGGAATGTTCAGAGAATTTTCAGGCATCAACACATTCCTCACACAGCAGCAGTGACATGTAGTGCTTCTGGCAAGCGAATTGGTGACAGTGCTCGTAGTGCCTGCGGGTTTTACGGTCTTCCGACTTGTTGCATAAAGCACAACATCCTCTTGCTGTTGCTGCATTTTGTACTGCTGGAAGTTTTGGAACATTATATTTCAATGAAGTCATAGCTGTTCTGATGGTCTGTGTCAGACAATGGTAATCTGTCATTTTTCATTTAATCTGGCCATTAATTAACTGTTCTCCAAGACTGGCCAAGAATAAGCACCATCACATTGTTGGACCACGCACCTTCCAGGAAGGGTTGTTATCCACCCAAACTATTAAACTGGCAACAGCTGCAACATCAATTATGTTGAAAAAGAGTGTATCTGTGGCCACCTGATTATTTTACGTTTGCATGTGGTCAAGGTTATTCACCCAAACTTTATTTTTTATTATAACGCAAAATGATTTCAGCTTTACCATTGACTGCGCTCACCGACATGTCATGGTGAATGGTGGATAACAAAATCACAGATTTTCTTGAGCACATATGAAGTTCCCCTTCATAAGCAAAAACTGATGGCAATACTTCTCTCCTAGGATGTGCTTCCATTTCTTTAGGAACGTTGGGCTTGTTTGTTCGAATCGTACTGACCTTTGTCAAGTCTTCCCGTAGCAGACTTTCTGCTAGGCCTGTACTGGTGAAAAAGTTGTCACCCACTACATTCCTACCAGATTTTGTACCATGGCTGGACTAGTAGTTTCACTACATGGGTTCCTAGGTTTGTTTTTTCTTGGTGCTGCAGGTGGCTTGCCCAAGTACATGGGCAAACTCACAGGACCGCCTCACTCTCCATGTGCCTGTGCGACCCTTGAGATCATCCGTGAGAGCCTTTCTGGAGGTTCCCTGGGCGAGGCGGGTGGCCACTGATGTTAGATCTTTTTTGGTGGCTGCCCCTGTGCTGTGGAATTCACTCCCGGAGGAGGCTTGGTTGGCTCCCACTTCCCTGCTATTTCGGCATTTATGTAAGACCTGGCTTTTCCGTCAGGCTTTTAGCGAGGGGTAGGGGTGGGGGGGAGAGGGTTTTTCTTTTCCCCGCATATTGTATTTTAAATTGTTTTTATTTTTTTTTATTGTTTTGTTGATTATTATTGTTCGCCGCCCCGGGCTGCCCTGTGGGCAGGAGGGGCGGGATATAAATTTAATATAAATAAATAAATACAATATTTGCATTCAGGGGATGATGATTTAGCATCACAGCACCACCATATTTCAATCCATACTTTGCTGGCTTCCTGGGCATGCTGTCTAAAGGGACAGTGACCCCTGAAAGCTACAAGCTGCTCATCCACTGTTATGTCTAACCCAGGTATGTATGACTTTGGCAGCTGATCCACAAATATAGTCCAAATGGCAGCCAGCTTGTACACTGATCTCCGTTCCTCCCATGTCACTTTATTGTCAAACCACATGTGGTTTGGCGAAATATGCACAGACTCATGGTGGCATGAAAGTATGGGCACCCTGTGTGGTGTTATAATTCCTCGAGTGATTCATGGTTTCCATTGTACATACCAGTCAGCAATAGGAGGCCAATATAGGCGTTCAACTCTATTAGGTCGAGTGGTCTCCATGGGTATTTCCAGACGTGACGGGGCCTGTATTGGCCCCATCGCGGAAACACCCACTGATCCCCCGCCAGGATCAAACCAGCACGTCCAGCAGGGGGGAGGGGGCAGGACCACAGCGGGCAAGGGGAAGGGGGACCCGGCAACACAAGGCACAGTGAAGCGCAACAGGTGTTTATTGAGGACAGAAGTGACACTGGCCTGGCACAGAGCCATACAGAGCGGGAGTGGGCGGGGCCAGGGTACAGGAGAAGGGGCAGCAGCAAGGGGGGCACGGGGCCCAGTCTGGGAGGGAGGGAACCACCAAAACGGCCCACTACAGAGGCCACACGGAGGGGTCCGGGGCGGCGGCAACGGTCCCAGGCGAGGGGGCGATGGGCAGGCAGCTGACAGCAGGTCCCAGGGGTCCAGCTGTCCTGAAGAGGCAGCTGGCGGTGACGCGAGCACCCAGGCCACTGATGGAACGGAGGCGCTGAGGAGGCAGCCGGATGACAGATGGGCCCGGAGCGCCCTACACCCAGCTGCAGGGGCTCACATCGGGTGGAGGGGGTGGTACCGACAGCAGGGGCACATAGCGGGGCCACTGCCACAGTTCCTGGAAGAAGCCGCGTCCGGCCATGTGGAAGCAGATCAGGTAGAAGGCCTCGAAGGGATCCGCACAGCTCATCCCAAGTTGCACATCAGAGCAGCTGCACACGGTCCGGAGGGGGTGGGGGAAGCCATAATCGGCCGCAGGGTGCCAGGGCAGGAGGGACAGCTCCAGCAGACGGTAGTAGGCAGCCCCGTGGGAGCGCAGAAACCCACGGGCGCCCTGCACGCTGATGAAGTAGGACACGGACACGGCAGGGCCACCCTCACACAGGCAGGTCGCATATCCCGGGAAGGCGCACACACAGTGAGCGGAGGCCGTCTCGGCAGGGCTTCACGCCGCTAGGCCCCCCAGCATGTCTGGTAGGTGCCCCTCAGGGAAGGGGGCGAGCCCCAGCTCCTCACAGTGCACGCAGCAGTCGCCAGCAGTCACGACATAGCCAAAGCGCAGCATACCAAAGCTCGGGCACCGATAGGCATTCGGCCGGGTGGGCAGGAAGCGCAGGCTGCGCTGAACGATGGGCGAACGCCACAAGTCGTACAGGGCCATGCTCTCGTGGGAGGTCCAGGCATGGACAGAGCCCCCGGAGTCTCCGAATGGGATCTCGGGCTGGGATGCAGCCGCCATGGTACAGCTCCTGGAGGGTCTGAGCTGCAGCAGCTGTGGGGGCAGCATGGAATGCGGGGCCGGGGGGCTGGACAGGCAGACAGGGGCTGCCAAGGCTGACTGATAACGACTGGATGGGAACAATGGGACCGCTGTGGAGGGATGCAAAGGGAGTGGGCAGCGCACAGCTGCCGGCATGCAAGGCCGGACAGCCTCACGCATACACACCTGCCTGTGGAGATAGCAACGACTGCAAGGGCACGCACGGGGAGGGGCAGTGGCCCGAGCCCCGGGGGCCTGCTCAGGGTACCCCCGGTGTTGCACCATAGCCGGTACCTTGGGGTGGGACACACAACCGAGTCATGCCTGGTGTGGGACGTCAGTGAGGCTGGGGGGGGGCGAGGGGTATGCACCTGTAGGAAAGAAAGCACTGGCATGGTTAGGTGTGCTATTACCATTTATTGTGCTCCCCCATCCCCGCCCCAGACCCCAGTACACCCTCCCACCCCCTTAGTGGTCCCAGATGCCCCCTCCACACCAGATGCCCCCTCCCCACCCTATCCCCTATGCTGCCCTGCCCCTCCCCCATCCCCTGCTGCCCCTAGGCAGTCCCCGTTCCCTGCCAACAGGGATGGCCGAGGCTACCGAGCCCCCATCGTCGGAGGTGGAGGAGGAGGTGATGTCAGCTGGAAGGGCCGGGGCCCCTGCCCCCCGACCGCCTCCCCCGGAGGGCCCCTGTCCACCCCACACCGCCTACGGCCGTATCAGAACCCGGTAGCCCGGCTGCTGGCGTCCAAACTATGGGGGCACGGGTCCCCGGATCCGCGGTCCCAGGTGCTGTTGGGGGGGTGGGGGTTGCATAGTCGGCAGGGCCTGTGGTACGGCTGGGGCAAGTAGAGGGGGCACAGGTCCGGGCGCTGGCTAGGCACCCAGCGGGGCTGCTGCCAGTATGAAGGCACTCAAGGCCTGTAGGAGGAGGGACATGCCCTGCTCCAGTGAGCGGTCCAGTTTCCGGCCGAGCTCCTCGGACTGGCGGTCCTGCCAGTCCGAGTGGGCCTTGAGTTCCTCCAATTGGCAGTCCACGTCCCGCTTCATCAGCCACCGGTTCTTCTGCATCTCCGCCAACAGCGCCCGGTCCCTCCCTTCCACCTGTTGCAAGGCCCTCGTGGTCCCCTCCTCCAGCTGGTTGAAAGCTTCCAGCATCTTCTCAGTCTGCCGCGTGCTGGTGGTGACCAGCTCCTGCGCTAGCTCCTCCCAGCACATGAGCGCCCGCGCTTGGTGCTTCTCCATCCTCTGGGTCAGCGGTACCGGCGGCCCCCAACCGCGGCCCTCCCGTGCCCGGTGTGGCTCTGTAGGGTGATAAAGGGGTCGGTTAAGCATGTGATGTGCCGTTCCCCTGCCCCCCCTCCGGTCCCCGTGCTTGGGATGCTCCTTCACCCCGGGATGGGCACTGCTGACACCTGTACAGCTCCCTCTGCCCATGCCCCTTCCCAGCATCTGGGACCGGGGGTGGGTGGGAGGTTGCTGTCATCCCCTTGCACCCCCTGTGGCCCCTCCCCCCTTGTGATCAATGCGTATGCCCTGCATTGCCCCTACCTGCTCAGTCCATGTCTGTTCCCTCTGAGGCTGGTCGGTCACTGGGGCTGATGTCTGCCTGGTACCCGGGGCGGCATGCCGTGAGGTGCAGGGTGATGGTCTTCTCCTCGTCCTCCACCTCCTCGGAGTCAGCTGGGGTGTGCGTGCCCTCGCCGGAGGTCGGGCTGGGGGTGTGCCGGGCGCATGTGTCCGAGGTTCCTGGCAGCTCCTCCGCAGCTTCCGTGCCCGGAGCCCAGCCGGAGCTCTCCAGCTGCAAAGGCGGTGGGTGCTCATCCGTGGGTCGCTCCTCCCGGGTGCCCCTTCCTACCGGGTGCCGGTCAACTATGGAGCCCTTGCAGTGGAGCACCCGGCTCAGCGCATCAAGGTAGGGGGAGGCCCGTGTTGCCCGCCCAGAGCACCGGTTGTTGTCCGTTATGTCTTTATAGCCCATCTTGAGCTCCTTGATCTTAGTCTGGCACTGAGTGGGCTGTGGTTGTATCCGGCCTCCCCCATCTCCGTGGCTATCTGGGCGAACACCTGTTCATTCTGGGTGTTGAACGTCAGCTCGGCCTGCATCTCCGGTGTTGCCCAGATAGCAATTAGGTCGTGGGTCTCCTGGAGCTCCCACTAACCCCCCCTGTGGTACCGGTGCCTGGGTGCCGGCCCCTCCGCTGCCTCCTCCTCCTCTGCGGCCCCCGCCACCTGTCCCTGGCTCCCTCCGGCTTCGGGTTCCTCCGGGGCATGTGCTGTCTTGCTGGTCTGTTTGTGGGTACAATGGGGGCTGCTGGTTAGGCTCCTGGTGGCTGCGGTCCCTCTCTCCCTCCCCCCTTCCACGCCCCCCCTCTCCCCGGCCCCGACCCACCCACTCCCAGCTGCACTCCCTACCTTCTTCCGGGGTTCCCCCTGCTGCTGCTGCTGCTACTGCAGCGCCGCCTCCTCACCCCGTCGCTCCATCCTCCACACTTTTTCCTCCTCTCCATCGACTTCTCCACCATGTTCCCCTACTGCTGCCTGCCCTTTAAATCTTCCTCCGTGTGCTGCTTGTTGTTGGTTGCCTGGCAGCGATGCTGCGTGCCATCACCACGGCCTATGGTCATTTCCTTCCACCGCGGCCGGGGGTTTCCCTTCAGACATTACTTTTCATTCACCTCTGCCGTGGTGAACATTTACCACGCTTCTCGACCTCCTCCCGCCCCGACCTCACGAAGCGTGGTTAGGTTCACCCCAGACCACGTTTGACTCTGAACATCTGGATGCGGGCCAACAGATGTGCACGACTCCTTCACCACCCTCCGCGTTTGACTGAGGTTGATTGTGGTGAATGCCGAAAACGTAATGTCTGAAATCACCCATTGTCTCTTTTCTATTGCCATACGTTGGCCCACTACTGATATGTTCATGCATGATACCTTTTGCTGTTCGGCGATGTTGTACTAACTGTGGATTCTTTTTATTATTTTACGTTTGCATGTGGACATCCTGTAAATATCCCCACCCCCGTTGACTTCTGTTGTAATGGACAAAAGTTTGAGTAGCAAAAGGTTGATTTTAGTGTGGGGTAGCTTTGTATCCCATCCATTAACATGGATTTGGGGTAGGTTTGTATCCCACCATTGAAGTCAATAGGTGTTTGGGTTACAAAGTTGCCATGGGTGGCTATTTGCCCACAAAAAACAAATGGTTAATAGTAAATGACTGTCACCCTCACTCCTGTGTACAATATCCCCAAAGGACAATGTCCTAAAAGGACAAAGTTGGGGGGTCTACAAATTTCAAAGTTATTGCAAAAAATGTGCACCCAGTGTTGGAAAATACCCCATTATACTGGATGAAGCTGTATTGCCTGTGTGTGATAAAGAACATAAAGGATGGAGTTGTATTTTTGATTGCTTCTGCAAGGACTAGTTGTGCTCAACTAATGAGCCATTTAAATTGCATTAGCTGGTACAATTCTGGTGTGTAAGCAATGTGATAAGAGTTTTGATTGTATTATGTATATGTTAGATGTTTACTGGCATGTAAGATTCAGGTACTGAACTTTTAAAAATAAATAAATATATATCTGCAAAATTCAATCAATTTTTTAGTGTCAAAGACCCTTCCCTAGGATAACAAAATATGGAATTGTGCATGTAATAATCTGTTTGAACAATTTTAAAACATATTTTGCATAATGCTGAAACTTAAAATAAAATTTCAACTTTTTTAAAAAAAGTTTTCCAATTAGAATGGGCAGGGATTAAACTTTCCATGAAAATATTTTTCAGTCATGTATAAGTTTCAGCTTGTTAAATTCATATTGTAAAGCTAATGTTGTTTCCCAAGCCTTGGGGATATCCTGACTCTGTAATTACAGGTTTACGTAGCAGCTATGCAGACGTGATTATTACCAATAGTATGAATAATTGCACCACTTGACTGGTTTGTGGTCAGGCAATGTCTAGTAACTAGATATGGAGCAGTGAAAATGAAAAACAAGACATAAAAACATGCAGGAGTTGCTGAAACAATTTAAGGTGTTTCTTCTTGAGTGACTGTTTTGTTTTCTATGGATGTGCAGTAATGATGAGCCATAATTGAGAGTAAATCCACTAAAGCAAAAACTCCTTGGAGATTTTCTCAGTTACTGGAAAAAGATACTATACATAAAATATTGCACAATTTTATTGTTTATGTAAAAGTGATTCTTTCCCACCCTGTCTAGAAATGTTAATTCTTTTATAGAGAATGCAAATAATGTGTGTTGCATATACCCTGGAAAATGTTCTGACTAAAGAGCCATTGTTGAACAGAATTGGTTGCTGAACATACTGGTAGCGGTGGAAGTATTACAAAATTATTCAAAATCAGTGATGGGTTTTCCAACTACATTAAAATAAGAGTTCATGCCACTCTTTCTGCACATCTCTCAAACGACCAAATCTCTTCCCCCCCCCCCCCCCCATAATAAACTCTTTTATTTATATTCAGTGGCATTGTACATAGTATTTTCGTCAACTGGACCAAATCTTTTGAGGTGTATTTGTTTTTAAAAAGTTTTTTTTAGTTAGATTTCCTGCAAACCCCTTTTAATTTCTGCTGGGAAGATTTTGAGTTACTGCTCTTACTACCTGCTTTGTGGGTGATTGAGGCACTAGGATGCTCCACACACTTGAAATGCTCTAAATCTCATAAACTGTGGCATTCCTGGGAATAATGCTTCTTAATTTCTGCCAAGGCCACTTTCCCATGCCACTTTGGATCCATATTGATCATATCATGTGGGCTCCAGATGTGTGGTTGGGGGCCCAAAGGACAGCAAGATCATTTGGTAAAGTCATCTCTCTTGAGGAGAGAGAGCTCCTATGAATTAGACAGTTTCGTCTCTTTCCTTGTTGAAGATTAGTGTGTCCAGAGCCCATATTAATTATTATTATTATTATTATTATTAACATTGATATAGCGCCAGCTATATGCCTTGCGCTGTACAGAATATAGAAATAGACACGGTCCCTGCCTGTGGCTTACAATCTTAAAAGACAAGGAGGGAGAGACACGGAGAGGGGACAGTGGGAGAGACAGGGGAGAAGACAAACAAACATTCAGGCAGATGCAAATTCTCAGGTGCGTGTGCTTGGCTTGCTTACAGCCTCCATGGTTGCAGCAGTCTGCAGAGGAGGGCAGACAGTAAGTATATGGGGAATGACTAGCAGGCAATGGGAAAGGCGGCGAGGAAAAAGTGGGTCTTGAGGAGGGATTTGAAGGAGTGGAGGGAGGGGGCAAGGTGGATGTGGGTAAGGAGGGAGTTCCAGGCATGGGGGGCAGCGAGGGAGAAGGGTCGAAGGTGGTTAGGTGAGCAGGAGAAATGAGCAGGAGAAATGAGGGGAGAAAGGAAGAGCGGAGAGCGCGTGCAGGAGTGCGTAGGGAGATTAGGTCCGAGAGGTAAAGGGGAGCTTGGTTGTGGAGTGTTTTGAATGTGAATACCAGGAGTTTAAACAGGATACGTTCAGGAAGGGGGAGCCAGTGAAGCGAGAAGAGGAGAGGCTGCACATGGTCGAAGCGACGGGGAGCGTGAATGACCTTGGCAGCAGAGTTTTGGATTGCGATAAGGGGGGGACAGGTAAGAGCGAGGGAGGCCAGCAAGGAGGAGGTTGCAGTAATTGAGGCGAGAGATAACCATGGCATGAACAAGGGTTTTGGCCGAGGAGGTAGAGAGAGGTGTGGATCCGAGCAATGTTAAGGAGGGTTATAGAGCCCATACTGTTTCTACAGTACACAATACGTACACAATATATCAGAGGGATGTAGGAGTGACCACATCCGAATTAATCTGGAAGAAGACAGTCTTCCTCTTTTCTCTCACTTGCTTTCCCTCCATGTATGACTTCCAGTAGGTAAACTTTTCCTTTTTCCCCATAACGGAAGCTAAGAGTTTCTTCTCTCTGGTTTACTGGCTCAATCATTTACACCAGAGATTAAAAAAATTATAACAGTGCTAGTGGATTTTTTTGTAAATGTGTATACTGACTGTGCTTTGATATCATCTAGCATTTCATAAGTCGTATGATGCTAGTTAAATTTTGAATCTAAGGTTACTTGTAGAGCTGAAACTAATGTTCTTTGTGAATACCAAATCTGACACATTTGGCATATCTGCATCCATTTTTTGGAAAGTGAAGATAAAACTCTTTTCATCTTCGTTTTGCATTCTGAATATTCCTTCTGCACTATTGTTTTTAAACACCAGTGAGAAAGACCAAAAGATTGAAGGGCCACAATAGAAGTTATTGGAGGGAGTGCTTAAGTGGTGTGGTCAGGAAGAGGAGGGTCATGGATCTGTCTCGGGGTTGAGATCCAGGAGGAACTTGGAAAGGGCCTGCACAAAAACTAGTCAAAGACTGCATTTGGACCCTGGGCCTGAGGTTTCCCATGCCTGCTGTAGTAAAACAAATGACAAGAGGCTTTCAACCTCACCAATACAGCACTGAAGCACTGTAAAGCAAAGACTTCTGGGGAATAAGATTTGTATGTGGAAATCTTGGTTACCTCCAATGCTCACTTTTCTGGAGAACAGAGAAAGTTATACCTTTCTACCTGTTTTTGCCTTACTTGTACCTTGAACCTCCAATAGTTCAGTCAAATGGAGTTGTTTCTGTTAGGGGTGTGGATATTTTTCCTTGGTTAATGATGTAATATTTTATTGTGACCTAGAAATAAGCTTTCTCTTTCAGCCCTATACTAACACACTGTTTTTTGTGTTTTAAAAACACATGTGAACTTCATGATCCCAAATCTAGAAAACACTAAACATCTCGGTGGCGGCTCCCCCCGCAGGGAATTTGGGACACTGCCCCCCACAAGCACCGCGGGGGCCACCGCCACTGCTCAATTGTATATAAAAAAACAAAATCAAAAACGCACCACTTATGACAGCTACAGCAGCCCCTGAGCTGCTGCAGAGGCTGCTGTAGCTGTCACTGTTGTTGTTCTCCCTTTGGGGATCCACTCCGCTGGGAGTGGGTCCCCGAAGGGACAAAAAGGCTGAGCTGCTCAGCCGCCCAACAGCGTTTTCCTATGGAAAATGTGAGTTGGGCGGCTGAGCTCCTCCGTCCACAGCACGCATGGGACGTGCGCTGAATGGGTGCAATGGAAGATCTTGCCAGGGGGGTCACGCTAACAGCCCATGCGAGATGGCTTGGCCGGGGAACTGAGGCAGGGAGCAGTGTACATGCGCGCTCCTCCCTGCCTCAGCTGCTCATGCAGGCTGGCGGCGCGCTGTTCAGCTCTCCGGACAGCGCGCCTTCACGCTGCGCTGCCGCTTCCTTCCCACTGCCATTGCCGCTCTTCCCCCCCTGGCCCTGCTGACTTGCCGCTCCCCGCTGCCGCTCTGACCGGAAGATGGGGCTCCAATCTGCCGCTCAGAGTGACGGCGGCGGGGGGAGTGGCAATGGCAGCGAACGGGTTTTATTTTAAAAACATTTTTTTAAAATTGCCCGCACGTCTTGGTTCCACGTGGACGCGTGGGCAATTAAAAAAACCCGCAAAACTCCCCCCCCACACACCACCACCTGCAGCCGGGAACCGCCACCGCTGGAACTCCAGGAGCAGGTCAGACTGATCCCTCCCTCCCCATCCCACACCCATCTCCCCAGACCCCCCGAAACCTGCACCCACCTCCCCAGACCCCCCGCAACCTTCACCCAGCTTCCCTGACCCTCCCCCCACCTGGTACCCACCTCCTCAGACCACCTGCACCCTGCACCCACCCCCCAAGCTCCCCCCCGTCTTGCCCCCAGCTTCCCTGATCCTCCCCCACCCGGTACCCACCTCCCCAGAGCCCCC
>QEPC01012829.1:1392869-1412276 GCA_003113815.1 Sphenodon punctatus
CCTCTCTTAACAGGGAGGCCAAACTCCCCGACCGTTGTTGAGTCGAACCCCTCCCCTCACACCGGGGGGACATACCTAACCCTCCCCAACCTAGTCCCCCCCCCCACACATATTTAGGGAAGGAATCATATTCCCTGCAGTCCTCACCCATTCCTACATCTACATCTACCCTAGCCAAACTGCTTATAAAACCAGCCATCCCTATCCCTTAGCCAGCCACGTCCTCGCTCCCCCCTCCCCGAAAAGAGGGCCCGTGTAATCTTGGGGGGGGAGTCCCTTCGAGGGATCAAGGTCTATCAACTGTCTTGACCACCACGACTCCCACAAATGACCCGACCAACGGCCAACACCCTTTGGGTGTTGCCCAAGGGCTGGCGCTCCCAGGGCCCAGCGCTAGAAGATATACCTGCAGGAGGGGAGAGGAAGGGAGTCAGGTGGTATTCACTCCCTCTTTACAATCTGTTACCTGAGGTCTGTGTACTTATATCCTCACCACACGGATAGTCAGCCATCATTCCCGATGTAACCAAGTCAAGCGCATGCACCTGGGACCTCGCATCTTCGTGAACGTTAGACTTCTTGTCTCTCCCTGTGTTACCCTTCCTTCGTCTCTTCCCCCCCGGGGGCCCCCCCGGTCTCTCAGATTGTAAGCCCTTGGGCATGGACTGTATCTATTCAATTACTTTGTAAAGTGCCAGGTACATTGCTAGCGCTATATAAATGCTTGCTAATAATAATAATAATAATTTTAAAATGCTAATAGTGCTCGCAGTTCAGTAATAGAGGTCTGAATAGAGGGACCAGTCTTCAGTAATAGAGGGACCAGTCTTCAGTTTATAGTAGGTCAGTGCTGGGTACATTGCTAGCATTTATGTAAGTAGTAATAACAATGCAGGTCCCTATTACACGTTGTTCATTTTATTATTCTTGCAGACATCTAATTTTTAAGAACTATTCTGCACAAACTAGAATGGCGGTGGAATGGGAGTTAAGAGAGCGCTCTAATTCTGTCATTGGTTCAGTGAGCAAGGCACTTGTCTGCTTCAGTTTTCCCAGCTGTAAAATTAATATCCACCTACGTAATCTGTTTTGTCATATTTGGATCAAAAGTCTCTCTTACGGGGATCAGGTTCAAGTAATAAGTCCTTACAGACCATACAACAAAAAGACGGCTTCTTCAGTAGGTTTTGAAGGTTCAGGGTTCAAATTTAGATTAATTGAGGGAATGTTAATATGTGCATGTGACTAGTCTTATTTAAACACAATTAATTGATTTTATCTTACACAATGAGGAAAAAAATCCTAACACATTTATAATTTTAAAAGTAGGGGGAATCTTTTGTAGAGATGCCCTAGGTTGTGAGGATAGTGTGATTTTGTTGGTGGCAGACAGGGCAGTGGATGGTGGAGTTCAGTAAGTGCACCGGAGACTTTGGGGGATGAAAGGAGGGCTTTTAGTGTGGTTTATATGGGTTTGCTAGTGTGGCAAATGCTTTCCGACAACGCTCAACCCATATAGTAGCCAGAACTCGCTGTGCTCTATGTGCTTCCCTCACAGGTGGTAATGTTGTGTGAATTGGGCGCTGAAGAAGCGTAAGCACATGCACCTGCAACTTCACAGCTTCATGACTGTGTCCATGTTGCCCTATGTTCCCCTTTCCATTGTCTCCCCTCCCTTGTGTCTCCTAGACTGTGCGGCCCTAAGGGCAGGGACCAATCTTCAATTTACAGTAGGTCAGTGCTGGGTACATTGCTAGCATTTATGTAAGTAGTAATAACAATGCAAGTCCCTATTACACGTTGTTCATTTTATTATTCTTGCAGACATCATCGAAGTTTTAAGAACTATTCTGCACAAACTAGAATGGCGGTGGAATGGGAGTTAAGAGAGCGCTCTAATTCTGTCATTGGTTCAGTGAGCAAAGCACTTGTCTGCTTCAGTTTCCCCAGCTGTAAAATGAATATCCACCTGCGTAATCTGTTTTGTCATATTTGGATCAAAAGTCTCTCTTACCGGGATCAGGTTCAACTAGTCCTTACAGACCATACAACAAAAAGACCGCTTCTTCAGTAGATCCATGGGTTATGTTTTTGTCACTCTTTGTTAATAAAGCCAATCCAAGCATTTATAAATCGGGGAATTCTTTAGAAAGCACAGTAGTGAATGCATTAAACATACTCAGCTTCCTTTTGTGCAAATTTTGTGCAAATAATTTTGAAACAAGTTTTCTTAGAGTAATTTTTTAATATGTAGGAAATATTAAAGTTATGAATGTAACAGGGTAGCAGTGCCCACTGCCTAGTGGTTAAATGTTTGCAGGATCAGCACTCAAAAATCACTTGCTTATGGGAATTAGCCCATTCAGTTTTTATTCACCAACTTCAGTGATTTCTGGGAAGGTACTCAGACTTTGGTCCAAACATAGGCCGCTTGCAGACGAGCGTGGTGGGCTGGGGAACTTCCGGGAGCAGAGATCCCGGAAGGAGTGATCCTAGGACACTCCACTTGTGTGCAGGGGAGTTGAATCCATTTCTAGCATGATATCCATTACGCAATGCGGGGCTCAAAAATCCAGACGTTCCCCTGCCCGCTGCGCTCATCTGCAAGCGGCTTTAGTCTTCAAACACAGTTCAGTAATAAAACTCCCAGCCTGGTATCAACTTCGCTAAAGTCCCTTTAGCTAGGCAAGCATAACACAGCCTTGTCTCCCAGTAACAAGCCCCAGGCTTTTCCCACTGTTCAGGAAGTTTAGAGGCTTCATTCCCACCAAGCATCTAGAACAGGGTTTCTTCATTTCATACCTCTCTGGCCTTCTGCAACAACTCCCAAGCCTTCAAGCTCCCAGGCCTTCAGGCTATTATTATTATTATTATTAAACATTTATAGAGCGCCAGTTGCAAAACCTGGCGCTGTACAGAACATACAATCAGACGCGGTCCCTGCCTGTGGAGACAGCAGCAGCCTTCTTGGAAGAGACCTTGCCTCTGCAGCAGCTTTCAGAGAGCGCCTTCCCCTACTGTGAGTCCAGAAGCAGACTGCCTCTTCCTCCGGCTCTGGCTCAGCTTTATGGCTTAGAGCTGGCTCCTGCCATGACCACTTCCCCAGCTGCTTCCACTTGAGCATTGTCTTGTGCAACTGACAGTGCCTGCAGCTCAGCTCGCCCTACTTCACTGTCGCTGCTAGGTGTCTTAAAGGCACAACAGCCCCTTGTAATCTGCACTCTGCCACAATGATCACAAAAGTAAAACCATTACCTGAAGGTTCTGTGAGGTGTTGGTCTCTTTATCACCCCACCCCACCCCCAGCATAAACGTAATGCAAGGTTCCAGCTTTTTTAAAGGTAAGAACATAATAAGTCCCTTACTGGGTCATCGAGCCCAGCATCCTGTCTCTGATCTCATCCTGTGGCCAATCTTGATTGCTTGGGAGAAGTACCCAGTAGGTCATAATGCAGTGAGCCATTTCTTGCCATTCACTCCCAGCTCTAGACAGTCAGAGGTTAAATTCCCCAACCTTTGTTAATAGCCATTAATGGACCTATCCTCCAAGAACTTATCTAATCCTTTTTTAAACCCAGTTATACTATTGGCCGTGAGCACAACATCTGGCAACAAATTCCACAAGTTAATGGTGTGCTGAGTGGAAAAAAAATACTTTATTTTTTATCTTTTTTGAGATGGGCCAACCAGAACTTCACACAATATTCAAGGAGGGGTTGCACCATCGATTCATATAAAGACATTATGATATTTTCCATTTTATTCTCCATCTCTTTCTAAATAATACCTAACATTGTTTGCTTTTTTGACTGCTGCTACACATTGAGCTGAGGATTTCAATGTCCGTAGATTCTTTTCCTGAGTGGTAACTCCGAATTTAGAATCCAGCATTGTGTACATAAAGTTTGGATTATTTCCCCATAAATGCATCACTTAGCACTTGTTGACATTTCATCTGCTCTTTAATGCCTAGTCTTGCAAGATTCTCCTGCATTTCCTTGCAATTCTCTCGGGTTTTAACTACCTTGATTGACTTTGTGTCATGTGCAAATTTGATCACCTCACTCTTTACTCCCTTTTCCTGATCTTTTAATGAATGCATTAAACACCACCAGTTCCAGTAGAGATCCCTGGGGCACTCCATTTTTACATCTCTGTTGTGAAAACAGACCATTTAGTCCTATCTTTTAATCAGTTACCCCGTTCAAAGTTGGCTTTGATATTTGGTTGAAATACAGTGATCCCCAATCTATGGCTCGTGATGCCCTTTCATGTTGCTCACAACAACTCAGTAAGCAAATGCAAACTATTGAGAGGGAGGAAGAGGGGGTGGGGAGTGCACACGCTCAGTCAGAACAAGCAAAGAAGACATTAAAATGCATCTCTTCTCTCCCCTGCCCCCTCCCCCTGCCATTCCTATTATAGGGAGGTGCTGGGGCTGGGAGAAGCCCTGAACTGCCACAACAGGAAAAAGTTGTGCATTTAGCCATCTGGGCTAGGATTGCTTTAAGAGACTTGTGCACTAAAAATTACAGAAATTACAAACCACTTAAAATGTGTGAATTTTAAAATTATTTTTGCTTACTTGTGACCTTAGAGCATAACCTCAAATAAAGCTGTGGCTTGTCATAACACATTAATTTCAAAAGTGGCTCATGACCACAAAAAGGTTGCTCGAGGCACTAGCATTTAGGCTAGTGTGGATTTTCTCCCCACAAAGGATTGTGTTATAAGGTTAGACAATTATGAAATTAAAAAGTCAGTTTTAAGGGGTTTGAAAATGTGCAATGGACAATTTTCCAATGAAACCATGTAAAAAATGAATGCATGCAATTTGCATCTCCCTACTTGGAGAAACCTTATTAATAACAATGACTGTGATGCTTATATTTGTAATGGCTGAATTAGTTTTGTATGATTCATAACTGTTAGGGCTTTTCCAATATAGGGAAGCTTTTCTAAGTGTTCTAGTTCGCTAATACGAGTTCCGTCTAATCTTGCCTAGTTTTTTCTTCCTTTCCCCCCTTTGCTTGCTAATAAGTAGGGGTGGTCTTGTAGATTTTGGATTGACCTGTAATGGCTTCGAACAAGCCGGTATGGATCAATCCATACCAAACTGAAACTCTGCCAAACACACCAGTTTCAGTTCGGTTTAAAATCCATGTGGGAAGAAACCCCAAACCACTACGCATGTGCAAAATAGCCACCGTATCATTCTCTGCATGTGGACCCTCTTCCAAAAAGGTGGTGGCAGTATTGTTGCCATTTTGACAAAAGGGTAGCAGACCTGTATGTGCACAAAATGACCATTATATCCATTTTGTGCATGCACTATGGCCATTTTGTGCATGCGCAGGCGGGCTGCTCTTTCCCAAAACGGTGGTGATGCTGCCACTGCCATTTTGGAAAAAGACATGCATGGGAAGAATGGGCTGGGGGGCATTTTCCACATGCACAATTATTTATTTATTTTTTAAATGTTATTTTAAAACATTATTTTAAAGGTACTAATTGATTTAAATATGGATCCATAAAACAGATTTGTATTTCAGTCCAGAAATTGGGAGATCAGAACTGCAAACGGAACTGAACTGAAATTTCCTCCATAAAGACCACCCCCACTAAGTCACCTAACCACCAACTTAATAGGATAGCATTTAGCAGTCAGATGGGAATATTTTCAAGATCACTTCTGATTTAGTTGGTTTGAATCAATATCTGAGAGCTGAAAAGCTGTTTTTCATTATAGTTCCCCTAAGCCATCTAGTCCCTTCAACATGTCTCTTTGGAGCCTAGTAACTGTAGTGTTCTTTCAGCTCTACACGGTACTTGAAGTGAACATTCACTATATATATATTTTTAAACAATGACGATGTGGGGGAAAGCAGCTATCTACTGCAGAGTCTCACTGCTCAGCTGTAACATTTTAGAAGTTTCACAGCTAGAGACATGATGCGCGCACACATCTGTTTGCTTCATCATCCAGAAAGTGTTTTTTTCTAAATGTGGCCAGCACCTATGCATAGAAAGATGAGAGGCTGAATGCAGTAGTAGTGTGGCTAGACCCTTCCTATAGCCATTCCACTATGCTTCAATATTATTTTTAGTGAATGTATGCTTCCAGCTCAGTGGAGTCCTTTGTAAACCGAATACTATTTCCCCCTCATTTATTATGAAGTTAAATCTATCTTGAAAAATAACAGATTTGTGCAGCGGTTCCCAAGCTTTCTGATGTGATATTTTGAGACTTAAAAATTAACACCAACTAGCAACAAAGATAAGTGAGTCCATGATCCATAAGTGGTGTGCATGTCTGGGGGTCACATGAGAAAGCTTAAGCTAGTCATATGAGTAAATATAAATAAGGATTCCCAGTGAGGGTAAAGCCACATCCCTGTGCTTAGAAGCTCAGTTTGCTGTGCATGTACGAGGCTGTCAGGCAGTGACAGCTCACTCTACCTCTCCCACGTTGTTCCGTTGCCCATAAAGATTGCATGTGGGCCCTGCCCCACTGCTAGCAGTCTGTTTGGCACAGTGGCAGGTCTCTGCTGCAGGGAGAGGGGAAGAGGTGCTGTTTTCTCCCCTACTTCCCCTTCTTTGGCCTAGCTGGACTCCCAGCTCTGCCCACACACACCAAACCCTGCCTGGGAAGGGATAGCCGGGGTCACAGGTGGCCCTTGTGCCTGATCCAGATCTGGCATCAGTGTTGCATGCCAAGCACGCCACTATTGCTAGGTTGGAGCACCTGTAACAGTTTGCATGGCCTGAGTGGCTACTGCTGGTTGCATACTTCTCGTGTGGCCACCTGAAACTTAACACACGTACGCGCACGGCTTAGGACAGGCAGGGCTTTGAGTGAGTGGGTTGGGCAAGGGCAGAGTAGATGGAGGTGTGACCCCCCCCTTTTCCCCTCCCCACAGCAGGGATACTTTGCCATGTCGTCCCTAAGAATTCTGCTCAAGCACTGCTCTGTCGCTGGCCCGAGGAGCCTGTTAAGGGGCACGGTTCTTAGGGGCAGCGGCACAGCCAACAGAAGGAGGGGGGAGCTCTCACTGCCCTAACAGCCCCTTACCACAGTTGGAGATGGTGTGACATCAGCTGAATTTGAGACCCATAGTTTTGAAATTTCTGGGAGAGTGTGTGTGCCCCCTTCATCACTTCCTAATCCTGATTATGCAAATATATTTTGTTAATGAATTTCTACTCCTTTTAAGTTCTTCACATGAGGTTATTATTAACCTATTTTATGAACATTTGGGTTGCAATGCTTTTCTGACTAATAGTCTAACTCTTATACCCTGAAAACAATTACATATGTAGTCATGTATAAGTGTTTGTAGGCTCAGGCTCTGAATTTTAATTTGGGCATTTTAAGTATATTTTTCAGTGGATATTTTAATGTTGGTTCTTGTCTATATCTGTGTGGCAAGTAGCTGTTATAGTAGATGTTTATTTTCCTTTTATATTAAACATTAAAAGATCTTAATTTGAATGAAAAGTGCAAAACAATATTGTTTAGTTTTTGAAGGCTCTCTTTAAGGTACTGAAACTCAAACAATTTTAGCCTTCAAACTAAAATTCTTCAAACCATTAGTCTGTAATATGAACTACTACCTTTGGGTTATTTTGAAAAGAGATTAAAATGACAAAGTTATTTTGTTTTAAAATGTGGTTTATTGCGGACTAGTTAGATTTTTTTTTCAAGTTTGAATTAGTTCTCATGAAAGTGAGGGATTCATAGAACTGGCTGCAGTCTGGAATAATGTATGCAAGTGCTGTCCAGCCTTGTGCAAGCATGAGTTCCCCACATATGTGCCAAGACACCTCAGTCCTGAACTGCAACACCCCTGCTGTTCCAGTCGTGAGTCTTAAGTAGAGACTGCCAATCCTGACCAGTTTAGTCAAACTGTGTGATGTGGTTATGATGTATAGAAATGGGAAGCAGAATGGGGCCATTTAACTCATTTTCACTTGCGAACTATGCCAAATTATGACCCTTTACACAGACGCTCAAACACTGATAAAGTGGGTGTTACATTTTATTATACATGTTACAGGACTGCATGTGTGCTCTATGGGTGCCCTGCAACATGTATAATAAAATGTTACACCCATTTTATCAGTGTTAGATTGTGTGAAAAAGGCCTACGGACTTGAGTCTTCAGGTTTGGGATGAAAAATATACAAATAAACGAACAAGAATCATGGAATTTAAATTTACAAAAATCAGTTATGAAATTGTATTATTATAGGAAAATATCCAAAATGTAATAATTATGAGAAACAGATACAAAATATTGCAAGCAGTAAATATCATAAACAAATGAACCAAAGGTCATATCAGACACGTTGACAAAACTTAGATCAAAAGATCCATCATGTAATCCATCCAAAGTGAAGAGGCTCCCAACATGTTTTGACTGCTGAGGTCTTTTTTAGGGATTCTTTCAAATGATGGTAATCTGCTAGAAATGCAAAATTAGCGCATCGCTTGTAACAATAGTCAATTGAGTAGATATACAGAAGAAAGAGCAAGAGCAATTCAAAAATACCTTGCAGATTACAGTATACTTATAAGGACCAAGCAGCTTCCTGCCATCTAGGGGACCTTCTCACAGTGGAAATCCTTTGTATCCCAAAAGATGGTGTATCTATAGAAATTCAAAAACTAAATCTATTACAAAAACCTTGCCAAAGTCCGTCCCCCTCCCCCCCCCAAAAAAAAAAGAAAAAGAAAAGGGGGGGAATGAAAGGGAAGAAAAAACAAGAGAGGAGGAACAAGAAGAAGAAAGAAGAAGAGGGAAGGGACAAGAAATAAGAAGGGGAAGGGGGGAGAAGAAAAGGAAAGGAAAAAGGAGGGGAGGAGGGAGAAGAGAAAGGAAAGAAGGGGGAAAGCAAGGGATAAGGAAAAAGAAGAAGAGCCAAGGGAAGGAAAGGGACAAAGAAGAAGAAGAAAAGGGAAGGGAAAAAAGAGGGGGGTGGGGGGTAGGAAAAGAGGAAAAAAGGAGAAGGAAAAGGAAAGAGAAACAGAAAGAGGGGGAAAGGAGGAAAGCAGCGGAGAAAGAGGGGCGGGGAGGGGGGGAGAAAAAGGAATTATCATAAAACCTTACTTCAAACCCCATCAAGGGAGGTTTCCAGTGTGTGGTGCCCAAGATCTCAGCAGCCAAGTGAAGGAGAGTAATCTGCAAGGTATTTTTGAATTGTTCTTGCTCTTTCTTCTGTATATCTACTCAACTGACTATTCTTACAAGCAATGTGCTGATGTTACATTTCTAGTAGATTACCATCATTTGAAAGTATCCCTGAAGAAGACTTCAGCAGTCGAAACATTTTGGATGTCTCTTAACTTTGGATGGATTATAGGATGGACCTTTGGATCTGAGTTTTGTTGTCAAAGTGTCTGATATGACCTTTCGTTCATTTGTTTGTGATATTTACTGCTTGCAATATTTTGTATCTGTTTGTCATAATTATTACATTTTGGATATTTTCCTATAACAATACAATGTCATAACTGATATTTTGTAAATTTGCATTCCATGATTCTTGTTTGTTTGTTGACATTGGCCCATCATGGATTTGTGTTAGTCTCTTTCTCTGGTTATGAAAAATAAGCCCCAAATTGTATAGCATAAAGTGGTAGAACTAGCACTCAAATCTGCTGTATCTGTATTATTGAATTATGAATTGTAATACACAGCTATATACCTGGAATGGAATATGCATCTGCATTTTACCAGGATATAGATCCTCATTTCTCCAGTTTTGTCAACTGTCGATACTTTCTTCTGCTCCCCAAATCCCTCCCGCTGTTCCAAGACCCACACTGCCGCCTCCTTGTTTCATGTGCCACCACATCCTCCTCAACCAGATAATTTACTGTCTTCCCAGTTGTGTGCAACATTCTAATCAGTCCCTGTTTTCAGGGGTGCTGAACAGGGGTGCACTGTGTGCGGCTCTGATATTTGTCCCAGTGGTGTAAACAGATAAAAGGTTTCTCTGCTCCCCTCCCCACTCATATAATTTACTGTCAGGTTCTGGCTAAGCTCTGCTTTCTAAGGTTAGCCTAATGGCACTGCTGACCTGGGATCAGGACTGTGTAATTGGGTGGATGGGAACTCTCTGAATTTCAGAATCTCTCTCCGCCCCCCCCTTCCCCAAAAGGACATGTTTCAAGGACTTCGGCCCTCAGAAGACCCAAAATTTGCACTCTTAGTTGTTGCCTTTGAAGGCCAATATCTGCTTCTCTTGCAATTCGCCTGTGGACCTTGTTCCATGCTGCTTGCATCAATGGAATGTCCTTAAGTAGATTGGTGATGAGGTTAGTATTTTCTTCATTTGAACCCATCCTTAAAACCCACTTCTGTGCTTACAAAAATGTCTCAACAAAAAGCATTTATTTATTCTTGATTTTATACTTCTAAAATATTATCTCCATTATACAGCACAACGTCATCATATTGTTAAAATCTATATGGGTGCTTTCTCACGTTACATGTGGGGAGTTCTGTGATCACAATTGCGACTCTTATCGTGGAAATTAGTGCACGTGAAGTTGCGCTATATTCCTCTTTTATGCCACGAGGACACTTACACATGACTGGTTCCCCAAATGTAGCTCTTAGAAGGACGGGTGTTCTCACGGCATAAAAGCAGAATACCGCATTCTCACGTACACTAATTTCCAAGTCAACAGAGCTGCGATTGCAGAAGTTCCTCCCGCTCCCATGTAATATGAGAAAGCACCCTATCTTTCCCTTTTCAACTCCTCCCTTGTATTATATACTGTCTGAATTCATCAAGGCACAGGCTGTCTTTAGTTTGCACACTAAAGTTCATAGCATGCTGAGGATGCCTCAGTAGGATCTGTAAGATGCCATCACTGTGCCAGGCAGTGGTCACCACCTTGCAGTTTGGGACATGGTACAATGAGTTTATATGTGGACTATTTCCCCATAGGTTTTGTACTGATACTGTCTGGCTGTTTTTTAAATGGGCACGGCTGGGGGGTGGGTTCATGTGTGCAGCGTGGAGCACTCACATACATCCAGTGAGTGGGACGGGGGAGGATCAAATGGCTCGGGATGGGTGTGCACCCCCTACCCACACATGGTTTGGCCTGTCTCCACATGGACTACCCTGTGCGTGGGCATGAGTAGGCCATGCGTGGGTCACAGGAGTGGGCTCCCTCCATCCATGCCCCTTCAGATGGGTGGACCTGCATGGGCACGTCCCATTTAAAAATGGCCTTTGTTGCTTCTATTTCCAGTACTGAATTAAATCTTGATTGAGACCATAAAAGCTAGGCCCCCTTTTGTCTGTTTATAGACCTTGGAAATTTCCATAATATTTTTAGACTTTTGGCTTAACCTGGTGTTCTCAACTGAAATGTGTTTCCTCCTCCCACCCCACCTGGTACTGTTTCCCCCTCGTTATTGCCAGCTTCATTTAGCGGAGCCTATCCTTCATTGTAGTGTTAAGTAATGTCTGTACAGCGTACATGACAGAAAGATGCCCTTCTTTCAACAATATGGTTTCTGAGGAGATAATTAGTGTTCTTATTTCTGTTTGTATGGGATCTTGATATGCTTACACCAGGGGCAGGGAACACTTTTTGATCTGGGGACTGCATTGGCTATTTCAAATTGGCTAGTTAGTGGGCTGCAGCAAAAAAGAGTTGTGGGGGGGGCGGGGGGCGGTGGATTTTACTGGACCAATCGACTGTTTGGTAAGCAGCAGCAGTCCTCTCCCTGCTGGGAAGATGATGGGTCTGGAACTTGTATGTTGACAGGAAGCTGTAGAACTTGCTTTATCCACCATTCCAGCACCCAGAGCCATTACTCCTCTGGCAGTGGGCCACATATATAGCAGCCATGGAGGAGATGAGGTAGGCTGAACTAAAAAGAGGAAGGTGCCATTATTTGGCCAATGGACCTGAGAATCTGCATCCCTGGCTTACACTATTTATATCAGACAACAAATATGTAATAAAGAACGTAGAGAAGAAAGACTAATGTTTCAAGAAAGAAGGGGAGTGGGAGAACAATTATACAATGTATTTTTTTTTAAAGTCAGTCTAACTTTGTTTTTAAATCAGAAGATCATTACCTAGAATATGCTTTTTTTGAAAAGTATGAAAATTTCAGTTTTGTTAGTTCAGGAGGTTTTATTTAGCATTGCCTGATTTAAGTTTTCCTGTCTTTTGGTACTGACTGTTGGAAGCCATTATTTTGTATACATACCTTTACATTAGCATTAACATCTTATTTGGAATTTTCATTCTCAAGTCATTGAGACTGCCTCCGTCTCATCACTGCAGGGCCCCTTGGTTTACCGAGGGGCTGTGGTGTATGAAGCGGGTAGGCAGGAGACGAGAGCGATGCTGGCGTCGGACTCACTCTGAATCTGACCGATTTCTCCATAGGACCATTTGTGGTCATATGTTGAGGCTGTGAGGACAGCAAAGAAGGAATTCTTTGCTGCCCTCATAGCGTCTGCAAAAGTCACATCCAGTGGAGCTGTTTCGGGTGGTGTGGGAGCTGGTCAGTCCGGCCTCCCTCCGCCTGAATGGGGACTTGTCCCAGGCTGTTGTGAGGAGTTTGGCATCTACTTTGCAGACAAGATCGCTCAGATCCAGAGTAATTTCAACACTGGGTTGGATGCAGTAGATCAGGAGCGTGAGCTTATGGAGACACCATCTGGTAGATCTTTCTGGGAGGATTTTCAGGAAGTGATGCTGGCCGATGCGGTGGATGTCTTGGGGTCTGTTCCAGCCACAGGTTGTGAATTAGATCCGTCCCCATCCTGGTTGGTGAAAGCCTCCAGGGAGACATTGGGGTCAGTTCTGGCGAGGGTGGTTAACGTGTCCTTTTGGCAGGGGAGGTTGTCTCCCAGTCTCGAGGAGGCTGTGGTGCACCCCCCTGCTGAAGAAGCCTTCGCTGGGTGTGGACACACTTGCCAGTTACCGTCCTTTCTCTAATCTTCCCTTTTTAGGGAAGGTTATTGAATGGGCAGTGGCTCTGCAGCTCCAGGCGCATTTGGACTGTATCGGTTTCCTTGACCCTCTTCAGTCTGGGTTCCGCCCCGGCTATGGTACTGAGACGGCGATAGCGGCTCTGGTGGACGATCGCCGCCGGGAGATGGATGCAGGATGTTCTAAGTTCTTGATCCTGCTAGATCTCTCATCCGCTTTTGATACCGTGGACCATGGGCTGCTGCTGAGATGGCTGCGAGACCTGGGGGGTCTGGACGGGACTGTCCTTGGGTGGTTCCGCTCATTCCTCTCGGGGAGAAGCCAGCGGGTGGTGCTGGGAGCTGAAACATCGAGCTCCTGGGCTTTGACCTGCGGCGTTCTGCAGGGTTCAATCCTGTCTCCGCTTTTGTTTAATGTGTATATGCAGCCCCTGGGGGAGATCGTGAGAGGGTTCGGGGTGCAATATGCTGATGATACTTAGCTGTACCTCTTGTTTTTGACCGACCCAGGCCCTGCTGTCTTGTTGCTTTCCCAATGTTTGGAGGCTGTGGCAGATTGGATGCAGCAGAGCAGACTGAAACTCAATCCTGATAAGACGGAGGTGATGGTGGTGGATAGGGCGAGGGATGTGACGGCCCCTCTGGTAGGGAGAATCTGCCCTCCCATAGCCCAACAGGTTCGGAGTCTGGGGGTGGTTTGGGATCCGGGCCTCCGTCTGGAACGGCAGGTGGAGGCGGTGGCTAAAGCCGCCTTTTGCCAGCTGTATCTAGTACAGAGGCTGCGCTCATACATTTCCGTGTTCGACCTGGCCACTCTTATTCACGCGGCGCCTTCATCATCTCGAGGCTAGACTACTTCAGTGCGCTGTACGTGGGACTTCCCTTGGTTCTCGTTCGGAGGCTGCAGCTGGTGCAGAATACGGCGACCCGTCTCCTTACAGGGACAAGGCGGCAGGAGCATATAACACCTGTGCTCCGCACTCTGCACTGGCTGTCTATAGCATACCGAGCCAGATTCAATGTGCTGGTGTTGATAAAGCCCTATACGGTCTGGGCCCCTCATACCTTCCATGCCTCAGGGCAATTCCTGTGGTCTGCCGGGGGTGCCTTCTTGGAGGTTCTCAGTGGCCGGGCTGCGGCATTGGAATTCCCTCCTGGAGGAAGCTCGCCTGGCCCCGGGTCTGATGGTGTTTCGCTGAGCCTGTAAGACCTGGCTGTTTGCCCAGGCCTTTGGAGGGGAGGAGGGAAGGGGTGTGTGTTGAGGGGTGTATATAAATGTTGCGGGGGGGGACTGCTTTTTATATTTTTATGAGTTTTTATTATTGTTTTACTTGTTGTGAGCCACCCCGGGATGCCGTAGGCATGTGGGGGCGGCCAATAAATATAAATAAATAAAATTAATTAATTAATTAATTATTCTGAAAGCTATTGCTGAGTTTTAGTTATTTACATGTTCCCTATTCTTGAAGGTTTTCAATAAAGTCATAACTAACTTGAAAATAATTTACATCAGGATATTTAGAAACCACCCTGTAAGCTCTTTAAAGTGTTGTGCTCTTTTCTGTACTTTCAGATTATAAAGATTGCTACATTTATTTTTATGGTGCAATTCATGTTCCAAAGCTGGAATTTAGTCTAAGTGAATAATAATAGAACATAGGTTGTTAGTTTTTTCCTTTTTAAGATGCTAAATGGTTGACTCTGTTGGTCAGTCATTGTTGGAAATGAGTAACCTTGACCAAATACTGCATGTTAGAAATGTCAATTTTTTTACCCTACAGTATGAGATACCTTTTTTAAAAAAAATAATTATTCCTTCCTAAAGCTGCAATCAGAACGTCTAAATATTTTGTTGTATTCTTTTGTATGCAGTGACATGTAATAGAAACAGTATGTTACATTAGGAAGACTTTGAGGAAAATGTTTCACTAGCCAAGAATAATGTGGAATTTGATTAGATACTTAATTAAACAAGCCTTGCATTTCAGTGCTGTACAGTGGGAATTGCAATAATTGTGTACTATTTAAAAAGATATTTTCAGACTATTACTTTAAATTCCCTTGAAAAACATATTTAGGAGAAGAGAATGATATAGTCGCTCATTTTAAACTTTTCAACTGGAAATACAAGACTTTTTTGGTGAAAAAGTTAATGCTTCTAACTGGAATGTAGCTGTTACCATCTGTAGCCAGTGAAACACACTGTAGTCTCTTGTGTTGTGGGCTTTAGGGGTGCTGCAGTATACATGTGATGAACAAGGTGTCACCACACTCTCGGGGATCAGGTCACTAATAGGGATGAAATGAGATAAGAATCCTCCCTTGACGACAGTCTCACCAGACTTGAGAAGAGGTCATCGAGATATTTACCCCCCTCGAGGTCTTGCTGAGGGCAGCAGCGGTAGGCAAGGGGCTGGGCAGGGTGCCAGAGGTGAGCCTGGTGCTTGCTCAGCTCCCCTGCCTGCCTGGGAAGGGATATTCGGGGGGTCAGAGACTTAGCAGGGGGCTCAGGGATAGGGTACCCTGCGGAGGGGTCCTGTGTGGCTTTTTCCTGGGTTGGTAAGTTTGAAAATAAAATAAAAAATGAACTAGGCATGCTCAAAAGGGCTTGATTTGTCCCTTCTGAGCATGCACAGTCCTTTTCAAACATGGCACTGGCAGGTGCCATCTTGGATGTGGGGCAGCTGATTCTGAGCATGCTCAGAATGTGGATACCTTTTTCAAAAATGGTGCCCTAATCATGCTGATTAAAAAGGGCTGAGCATGCCCAGAAGGGACAATTCTGGTGGGAGGAAGCGTGTTAGGCACTGGGGCAACACTGCCCTCATGATTAAGCTCCCACCCCTTTTGCCCTTGGGGGGAGCATAATTGGTCTGTACTGGCTGCCAGTGACTTTACAGGCACAGTTCAAGCTGCTGGTTTGGACTTGTAGAGCCCTGGATGGCTTGTGCCCCTGGTAACTGAAGGACTGTGTTAGGGGACAGGGATTGGAGTCCACGAAGGACCAAGGCAGGGTTAGGAAGGGTAACAGTTAGGTAAGGAAACCTCTCAGCCGTTCTGCGATATCAGAGAGACTTAATGCTCGGCATGAGAGCCAGACAAGCTGGCCTAATAGAGCTTATGGCTCATCATTGAGGTTAAGGGAAAGGAACAAAGAACCAGAGCTTGGAGGGACAAGGAGCTGGGGATCCAGAAGAGTATACAGGGTCAGGGAAGGAGCATCAGGGAAAGAGACAGGACATAGCAGGATACAGGACTAAAGGAGAATTAGCCAGGGGCAACGGGAATCAGACACAGGATTTAACAGGACACAGACTTTGGATGAATTAGGGGATAATAAAACAATGACCCAGGGCTTGACAAGACATAGCATGAAGGAGGATTAAGGTGTAATGGGGAGCAAACACTGTTCTTAACAAACGCAAGTGGTAGAAGGATGGGGCAATGGGGAACAAGACACAAGGCTAACAACATAGAGCATAGGAAGATAGCAGAAGTGAAGGACAGGTTCACACGCAACAAGACACACAGTGAAGAACTCAAGACATGAAGGAAGACAAAACAACCATGGAGAAGTGAGGGAGTGCAAGGGCTACATTTACTGCATGGAAGATTATCAACAAACAAAAAGGCAAGAGCAGAAGGGGGAAACGGGATGAACAATACAAGGCAAGAACGTAAAGGTGTAAGGGAGACAAGATTATCACTGAGTAATAAGATTATCACTGAGTAGTAAGGATTGTTCTCCTTACTACTCAGTGATAATCTTGTCTCCCTTACACCTTTACGTTCTTGCCTTGTATTGTTCATCCCGTTTCCCCCATCTGCTCTTGCCTTTTTGTTTGTTGATAATCTTCCATGCAGTGCAAGGGAAGATACAAAGCAAAAACACACACAGTGAAGGAAGGCTAGGGAACAATGAGAGGGGAAGGATAAGTGCTTTACCACAAAGAGGGAATAGGAGTGGCAAGCAAGCAGCAGGGAGGGGAAGTGCTTGCAAACAAAGGAACAAGAAGGGGTGAACAGAACACTGAAGAAAACTCACCAATACAACTGACACAGGGCTACAAGGAAGAACACCGAGCTTCTGTTGCTATTTCACTCTGGCTCTGCTTGCACTTCCACTTCATGTGTCAGTCAGGCCACTTTTACACATGACAAAAATGGGTTCTTATAAGTACTCAAGATAATAGGGGGTGCTATACATGCTGGAGTTTTGTAATGTGTAAATGCACTGTTCCCCTTTTATGCAGCGAGATCGTGCAGCCTTGTAAGACCCACCAGATGTGACTCTGACAAGGCTGTGAGATCTCACTGCATAAAAGGGGAATAGTGCATTACATTACGAAACCCAAGCATTTATAATACCTGGTATTATCTCGAGCACTTACAAGAACCCATTTTTTCACGTGTAAAAAGGTCAGTAGGTAAACCTCCACAAAACATCATATCCAACATGTGTCATGCATCATGGATCAGGCCAGATACTATCTGGGATAGGCCCATGGTTGTCATGGTTGCCATGAACTCCTGCTCTGCCCCTGAAAGGCTGGGCTCATTGTGCATGTTGAAACCCCCCAAAACAATAAGTTTAGGCGTTCCAACACCACATCTGAGACCAGTTTGGCTAGATTAGTCAGAGAGTCAGCTGTGCAGTGGGATGGTTGGTACACCAGCAGAATCCCTAGTCTGTCCCCAGCGAAATCCAAAACTAAGTGGACGCACTCCTGGGAGCAGTGTCCTGGGAGGTGGCTTACCTCTTACCACCTTGGCTGGGGCCTATAATCCTGCTTCCGCATTCTCCAGGACTTTAAAAGATCGGCCTTTGCCTGCAGGTGTAAGTCTGCGGTGGCAGCCGTTTGTAGGTCGTATGTGGGCCTGTTTGGGGGTAGGAAGTGGAGGGATATTTTAAATTGCTCTAGATTGTTTTGGTTTAGGAGGTGGAGGGAATGGCTGGGTGAGGGGGGTATGGGTTTTGTGGGACAGAAAGGGGAGCTAGATATGGAGGTTTGTGAGTGTTAGGGTAGGTAAGGGGGAACTCACAGGGGAACCCACGGACACAGCACGGGCAACCCTATTCCCCAACTTTTCCACGTGTAAACACACACGAGGAGGCTCTCGGATATGGAGTAACGTACAACCCCTCAGGATAGTAATTGGCCCTATAGATCCCGGTTGGGACTAGGCCTTATCATCATAGGGGTGGAGAATTGCCGCGTCCTGAGGAGAACTCCTCCATGCACCACCACCAGTCTCCTCCCACACCTCCACTCTCCACCACCACTTGCTCGTGTTCCCTACTTCCAACTCTGATAGCGAACAGCGGAAAAGTGTCTCTCAGGGAGGGGCAACCGTGGGGAGAGAATATACCCTAAGGAATACTGGGATAGGTTCAGAATGCACTCTTAAGGATCACAGGGAAACAGGGGACTCAGGCGCAGGGGAATCACCACGGCACAAAGGGGCGTGACTCCACACTCACCCTCCGCACCACTCTTCACCTTCCTTCACCCGAGCCCACAGTATCTTTCACTCACCCACACACTCCTCGCACTCACACGCAACCTCGTTCCACAATCGTCCACAGTCCTCATGCTACAACAATCGGGGCCAGTCTCACAGCGCTGCTGTTCTCCGGCAGCGCTTGAGTCCTGGTGGCATCCCTAAATAGAGCTGGCCCCGCCCCGCTTGGCTGCCAGCCGTGCGGAGTGGCGCAGCGCTCCTACTTCCGCTCCTGACGCTGGGGGCATGGCCCCTGTTCGTGCCCCTGGAGCGGCCTGCTGTGCCGGCTTCCCCGGATTCAGCCCTGCCTCTCCGTCTCGTGCTCTGCTCCTCTCGCCCACAACAACTCGCTGGTGCCCCTGAGCCCCTCTATTAGGTACTCTGCGGCGCCGCCTGCCTCCCCGCATCCCAACACCCGAGCGCCCCCAAGTGCTAACAGTGAGTGGGGTATAATGCCAGAGGGAGGGGGGTATGGCCAGTGGGGAACGGGAGAGGGAATGTGCCTGTGAGAGAGGAAGTGGGTGAGGAGGAGTGCTGTGCCCCCCCCCGTGAGAAGGGGAGGTACAGCCATGGAGGAAGTGGGTTGGGAAGGAGTGCCGTGGTCCCCCTGTGAGGGGGAGTACAGGCACGAGCGGAAAGGGTCGAAAGGGAGGGGGTGCAGCCATTTTGGCTGCACTGCCTCTGGGGATGCTGGGCTCGGGAGACACTCTCCAGCTACCCACCTCACAGGGTCCTTCCGGGACAGGGACTGAGAATTACATACCGTAGGGGAAAGCCTGTGTGGAAGGAATTGGGAAGGGGGCAGCTATTAGGGTCGTATTGAGCATGGGGATGTATGGGGGGGGGAGAGTATAGACCATTGAGTCTTTCAGAAGAGACACCTGGTGTCTGTCCCTGTGTCCCACTCTCCCCCCCCCCCCCCCCCCCCCCCCC
>QEPC01012829.1:1412289-1451591 GCA_003113815.1 Sphenodon punctatus
CTGCTGTGCCGGCTTCCCCGGATTCAGCCCTGCCCCCCCCACCCCCCGGTTCGGCATATTTCTGGGTTAAGGCTGGTAGGGCCTCTGATCTGACATGGATGCTGCTTAATCCGCATCCCATCAGGGAGAGGGATTTTTGGCCGGCAGCTGACCCAACGCTGCTGCTGCCCTCCCTACCCCCCGCTGCCATTCTCTGGCAGTGGCAGTGGGCTGAGCAGCTCAACACAGCTGAGTTGTGCAGACTGCAGCAGCACACAAACACTCTCTCCAATTGACAGCTTCTCTACCTGCTCCCCTAGAGGGACATCCCCCCCTTTGGCTCAGTGTCCTGTCCCGCTGCTGCCTGGATTGACTGACCCCACACCATGTAGTGTGATTGATGGTGTGATGTTGGTGGTTAATAAAACATCAATAATACATTATCTTATTCAAGATGAGGCCGCTGACCTCCTCTGCATTACAGAGATCTGGCTGGATGAAACATCTGGGCCAATTTTGTCCCAGCTGGTGCTGGCCGGGTACTCGGTGCAGCACTGGTTTAGGGTCAGAGTCCGGGAGGCAGAGAGACCGTGATCTGTAAAGACACCTTAACCTTTCAAAGGTCTCTGGTGCCTGACTCGTCTAATATGGAGTGTCAGCCTTGTGTTGGATTTGCCTGGGGATAGACAAGGGATTCTGGTGGTGTGCTGACCACCCCCTGCATGGGTGACTCCCGGACAGCTCTAGCCGAACTGGTCTTGTAGGTGGTGTTTGTAAGCCGCCCTGAGCCCCTGTGGGAAGGACGGCATATGAATTTGACTGACTGAATAAATAAATAAATATAGTAGACCTCAGGGCCAGCTTTACACCCAGACTGCCCATCTGGGTGGGTCCTGCACTGCCTGCCTAGTTTGCAGACTGAGTGCTCTGTCTGCACTGATTTGAAGTTGCTGTTGGGGAGAGGGTTTTTTGGCCGGCTGCTGGCCCACCTCCACTGCTCCCCTCTGCCCTCCCCACTGCCATTCTCTGACAGCGACAGTGGGCTGAGCAGCTCAACACAGCTGAGTCATAAAGGCTGCAGCCGTGCAACAGCACACAGACACTCGCTCCAGTTGACAGGTTGTCTGCCTGTACCCCCCCAGTGACATTCCCCTTTCCCCCACCCCCTTTGATTCTGCATCCCATCCTGCTGCTGTCTGGATTGGCTGGTCCCACAACATATGGTGTGATTGATCATGTGGCACAGGCACAGTGGTGCTTGCGTGTGCAGCAGCACCTGTCAAAACGCTTGTGTTTTCCTGGGGTGTTTGGCAGTGCTGTGAGCACGTGCTGGGGCCTGGGGGGGCTGTGCCAACTTGCCACTGCTATCCCGGCGAGCCCGCCAGTTGAGGGAGAGGGACGTGCGGGAGGTGGAGGGAGCACACACACAGGCACCCAGCCTTGGAGCCTCTCCTGCACTCCTCCTCAGCCTCAGGCTTTTAAGTTCTCCTCTCTTCACTGCCGGAACCGCACCTGCTGCCTCTCTTGCTTGTTGGATTGCTTGCTCTCCAACCCCACTGGCTGAACAACACCAGCGAGTTTAGCGGCTCTCCTAAGTTCTCCCTGCTGGCTTCTTTTTTGGGGGGAAGGGGCTGGAATAGAGGTGGCTCATGGGCCTGGAGGTCATGGGTGGGGGGCTGAGGGAAGCGTGGTAGGTTGTTGACAAATAAAAAGCCATAATGCGGGGGGTGGGGGGGTGTTGAGGGAAGAGGTTCTGTTGCTGGTCAACTGGGAGATTTTGGGGGAAGGGGCTACTGATGGGGGGCCTATCTGGGGAAGCTGGGTGCAGACTGAGACTAGGGTAATGGGGGGCTTGGAATCAGAGGGACTGGGAGCCATTGGGGGTAGGGGGTTGAAGGAGAGGGACTGACTTGGGAAGGGGCTGGATCAATTATTCAAACATCTAGCTATGTTTGAATAATTGATTTTGAAGGTGGGTGTAATTGAGATACTCAAGAAGGAGGGGCCAGACCATGGATCTGTCCCTCTCCTTGTGTGCATACCCTCTCTGCTCACTTCCCTCTCACTTGCTTTGATGGGGGGTGCTGTGGTAGTGGCTGTGCATTGGGGTGGGGGTTGATCTGATGCTGATCATCTGTGTTGAGGGCTGCGTTTGGCCCCAGACCTGAGGTTCCTCGCCCCTGCTTTCAAGGGGGGGGGGGGGGGGGGCGCGTCGTAGGGGGTTGCTGGATCTGTTTGCATTGAATTTCTGTGTTGGGTGTGTGTGTGTGTGTGTGTGTGTGTATAAGGGATATGCTGAAGAGAAGGAGGGTCCAGACTAGGAATCTGCACCTCTCCTTGTGTGCATGTCCTTTCTGCTCACTTCCCTTAAACTTACTTTTATTTTTTTCTGTGCTTTGTGTTTGAGATCCAGGTCCTAACTTTGGAACTGGAAAGGGGCCACATAAAATTTTGCTGAGGGCTGCGTTTGGCCCTGGGCCTGAGGTTCCTCACTCCCGCTTTCATTGCGGGTGCGATGGGGTGCTGTGGCTGTGCATTGGAACGGATATTTCACCAGCTGAACAGGGTCCATGTTTGAGTTGAACCTCTGCTTGTGGGGAGGGGAAGAGGAATATGCTGCAGCTGAAGAGGAGGATTCAGATCATGGATCTGTCCCCCTCCTTGTGTGCATGCTGGGCTGAGGGAAGTGGGTGGGACCAAAGGCCCCCCACATTTTGTCTTCGCCCTGGGCTCCGCAATTTCTAAGGCTGGCCCTGCCAGGCACCCACACTTTACCTTGGTCTTTCAGACTCAACACATCAGAACTTTAAAACTATACCCGAGATGCTTGCGATCAGGATGAGGCAGCATAAAAATCCAATTATAAATAAATATAAATAAATACAGCGGATTTTTAAAAAACTAAAAATGTGAAATACATTCAGTCCACACTTGAATTTTCGAGCACTGTTAGATTTCTTAATACTGCTCCCAGAACTTAGTCTTCATGAGCCAAAAAAAGTCACACAGGAGCAAATGTCCTTCTGCTTCCAAATTTAAAATACCTGTAACTTCTATATGTTTCATCCTATTTGCGTGAACTTTGGCTATATGCTACTCACCTATGTTATCCTCCCTACCAAATTTCACAGTGATAAGAGAAATCATCTCAATTGTATAACAAATAGAATGTTTGTGATTTTAAGGCGGCTGCATCACTGTTCAGCCATTCCCTCAACTCTGTAATTTACAATAGATGTTCTCCCTTGTCACTATCTCTGTTTCTTTCTTCCCCTCTTGCTTTACAGCTTGTTTCTCAAAACATATATGTATATTATTAACCATTGAGAGTCAATGGAACTTTTAAAAATCATAAGAACATAAGAAGTGCCATACTGGGTCAGACCAATGGTCCATCTAGCCCAGCATCCTGTCTCCAACAGTGGCCAATCACGGTGGCTTGGGAGAAGAACCCAAAAGATCAAAAAGGGGGATACATTCCCTGTTGTTTTCCCCCAGCTCCCGTCATGTTCCCTGATCCTGTCTGTCTAATAGCTGCTAATGGACCTATCTTCCAGAAACTTGTCCAAACCTCTTTTAAACTCAGCTATAGTACTGGCCCTTACCACAGCCTCTGGCAGTAGATTCCACAACCCAATTATACACTGAGTGAAAAAAATATTTTCTTTTATTTGTTTTAAACTTGCCACTCATGAGTTTCATGGAGTGACCCTAGTCCTAGTACTAGCTGAGAGGGTAAATAACTGCTCCTTGTTTATTAGTTCCACGCCACTCATGATTTTATAGACCTCTATCATATCTCCTCTCAGTCGTCTCTTCTCCAAACTGAAGAGCCCCAACCTACCAAGCCTCTCCTCATACGGGAGCCCTTCCATGCCGTTGATCATTTTTGTTGCTATTCTCTGTACCTTTTCTAGTTCAGCTATGTCTTTTTTGAGATGGGGCAACCAGAACTGCGCACACTATTCGAGGTGCGGTCGTACCATTGATTTGTATAGAAGCATTATGACCTCCTCAGTTTTATTCTCTATCCCCTTCCGAATAATTCCTAACATTTGTTTGCTTTTTTTACTTCTGTTGCGCACTGCGTATTTCATTGTATTGTCCACAACCACCTCCAGATCCTTTTCCTGAGTGGTAACTCCTAGCTTTGTACCCAGCATTGTGTACGCATAGTTTGGATTATTTTTCCCTACGTGCATCACTTTGCACTTGTCCACATTAAATCTCATTTGCCATTTAGATGCCCAGGCACCCAGTGTCATAAGATTCTGTTGCAGTTCCTCACAGTCTGCTCGTGTTTTAACTACCTTTAATAACTTGGTGTCGTCTGTAAATTTGATCACCTCAGTCTTAACATCCTTTTCCAAATCATTAATGAATACATTAAACAGCACCAGTAGCACTTGAATGAATGAATAAGTTTATTGTTGGCCTCATGGCCATAACAATTCAATCCAAAGACATACATTATACAAATTCATATAAAAATAAATCATAATATACTAGTAAAAATGTATAATAATAATATGTATAAAATACTATTATCCGTGTATCAGCTACCACCTCTCGAAGCTTAAAAATTATTGTTCAGCTTTACAATTTTGCCTACGAGCCCATAAATACCTTATCATAGAGTAGGGGCAAATTCCAATTCCATTATCATAAAACAAATTGATTGGTTTAAAACCATCTAAATAGGTCCCTTCTCCTCATACAAAGGGTTAGTGACATGACTAATATCAAGCCAAGATTTCTATTCAAGTTTCACCACTTTTTACATCTCTCCATTGTGAAAACTGACCATTTAGTCCTACCCTAATCCCAGCTGTAATTATTTTTTTCTTATATTGATACATATCCCTCATTTATACTCGTCTCTACAGCTATTCCTGCAGAATGCTATCTGCTGCCAATGGACTGTATAGGTGATGAGCTGTAACTAATTATTATGATTATTGCACAGAATGTGCTAATTAGTTTCTTCACACCTTATGCTTCTATTTCACCCAAAAGTTATTTCACACATTGTAAGCCATTTGGGACAGGAGCTGTGATTTTTATTTGATTTCACATTGCCTAGCACATGGGGACCCCGATTCCCTTTGCAAAGGTTTGTATGCTGCTTTAATATAGATAATTAAAAATACCACTTTCAGAGGCTAATGTGTTTAAGAAAACCATTTTAGTTCTAGTTATAAAATTGAAACTTTTGTGTTAAATATTAGAAAAATCTTTGTGTATATATTGCATGTGTATACATTATGATGTTTTTATAAATATATGCATGTGTAAATACAATGTGTAATATAATCTATTTTAAGTTGTCATTCAGAAGACTTGTATTTTTATTCTAGAATCAAAATTCTCAATAATACATGATTTATGTCTTTATAGGCTGATCATTACTTATAATGATTTTTTCTTGTTTGTGAAGTAAGACACAAGAAGTTTCTTCCCCCCCAGGTAACTAGAATATCTGGGATTGTGTCCTCAATTTATTAAAATATAACCTTCTGGAATGTTGTCAATCAGGATTCTCTCCCCCTCCCCCAAGCATTTGCATTTATAAGCTACTTCTTAAATTGTTAGGCTATACTCCTTAATATTCCTCCTGTGCCACAAAGCCTGTGTGTGGTCACAGACTTTTTAGAGATTGGCGTAGGAAATACATTACTTGCTTCTAAATTTTTCTGTACTTGGGTGGTCATTGGTTTGATATTGTAGCTGTGAGCCATGTTCACTCATTTATACATAGCTTTATTGTTTAAAATCTCTTCCTGCAGTTAATTGCTCTCATTATATTGACATTTTTTACAAGTTTATAAAGTTGTTTGACTGTATGCCATTGACAGTTTTTGCTGGAATTTATTATGAAGACAGAAATATTTGTCAATAAATTATGTAAATGTAAGTAAATTTCAGATATTTTGTAATATAATTTTGAACCCCATATTTTAGTATTCTTCATTTTCATGTTCCTCCTTTCTACTGGATCTCCTGCAGAAATTGTTTTCTTTTGTGCAATACATGTCAAGTCTCCTAAAATATTTGAAATAACAGGGCACAATCTTCCAACATTTGAAATCAATGGAAAAACTCCCATTAACCTTATTAGTGGAGGATTGTCCTGTCAGTAGGGCCACTGTAGTGGGCTCATGCTGTAATCTTTCCCTCCTTGATTGTGTCTTAAAACTTCTAGTAGTGAAAGATGCTGGCTAGCTTAGCCAATTTGTGGAGTTTAAGGGTATTTTCAGACATGACGGAGCTGATTGGTCCCGGCACGGAATCACCCCATTGATTCCCCGCCGGGGCCACCGCATAATGGGCGAACAGACGTGGTGGCTGATCCCAGCGGGGAATCGCGGGGGGGGGGCTGCGCGGCACAACGCGCAGGAGACGGGCGGGCGCCGCGGCCAATGCTGCCGCAGCACACGCCCGCATTGACCACGGCTCGGAATCCCGTCGCGGATTCCGGGCTGTGGTCTGGGGACGACAGACGTTACAGTCCCCTTCATCACGGGGGGTGGGGTGGGGAATCTCATTCACCACGCAAACGGGGCCGGTCTCACTGGGACGGCCGTTTTCATGGTGAATGTGATTCCCCTCTGTGATTCCCCGGGGTGAACATCTGGGGGGGGAACTTCCGTTCCCCCCCCCCAACAGACGCTCCATGATCATGATCACCATGTGGGGATTCACTGTGGTTGACCGTGATCATGTAACATCTGAAAATACCCAAAGTCTCTTTTTCTTGGCAAAGAAAACAACAGTGGCCTTCTCCTGACAAGGATATCACAAAATTTTCATTCAACTGTGTGGTGTAGGTCAAAATTAAACAAAACCAAAACAAAACCAAGTAGCATCAGGAATGAGGTGAAAGGTTTAAAATAAGGCTATTAAAGAGGAACAACAAGGACAGAACCCCAGGGCAATGCCCACTGTTCAGAGGAAGAATCAAGGAAGATGGTGGAAAATAAATTCAAGGAGGAAAATCAGCTCACAAATGACGACTACGGCTGCTGTTCTGCTTCACCACCACCCCAGAAGGGAACATAGGGAGAAGCAGGGATATGTTTGAGAAGTTGCAGGTACACATGCTTAGCTTAGCTACTGGGGAGGAAGGAGATCTTTAAGAGGCAAAAAAGTATAAGCTCCTCCTCAGTAAGCAATCTGAGGGTGAGGAGCTAGGGAAGCCTTGACGGAAGAGGTATGTTTTTTTTGAGGGATTTGAATGTTAGGAGGGAGCAGAGCATGTGTGTTAAGGAGGCATAGAGGGAAGCGTGGGAGAAGGGATGAAGACTATTTGGGGAGAAGGATGCTATGGGGTAAGAGAAGGTGGTAGCAAAGGAGGAGCAAAGTTCCCAGATGGAAAATGAAGGTGCAGAGATATGCAAGAACAAGACTGCAAAGAGCCTTGGAGGGCGAGGACAAGCAGTTTGTGCTGGGTATGAAAAGGAAGAAGGAGCAGAGTAGTGGTGAACATGATCAAAGCAGCACTCAATATGGATGACCTTGCCAGTGAAATATTAAACAGCAATGAGAGGGTCAAGGAGACGGCAGGGAAGGCCAGTAAGGAGGTTGAAATAGTCAAAGTGAGAGAGGGTTAGAATATGGACTAGAGTTTTGGCAGTAGGAGCCGTAAGGAAGGGACAGATGTTATACAGGGAGAAGTGTAAAGGGGTGGGTGACCCAAAGAACCTCAGCAAGAGGTTCTGGAGAAGGGTTGCAGCTTGGTAAATGTCATGAAATATTCAGGAACACCTCCTGCCCCTCTATGGAGACTAAAATGATGGGGAAGGCCTTTTCACACTTCATTGCACTATTACAATCTACTAGATAGGAATTAGGAAATCTGGGTTTTCTTCCTCTCTCTCCTACTGACCAGTAGTGTGACCTTGGGCCAGTCCGGACCTTCACTTCTCTAATTCCCCCCTCCCCCACTATACAATAGGGATAACTCGCCTACCTTTAAAAAAAAAAAAATCTCTACTGCACATATACTGCCAAAGTACTATTTTTTATTACTTTGATTCCCCCCCCCCCTTTTAATGTCTCTTTATGTACATATATGTTACTTCCACACAGGCTATCAAATAATCTTTAGTCATTATTACTAGCCATGAGTTGAACTAGGAAGTGAATGATTGCATGGTCCATCACCAACCCAGTGAACCTTCCAGCCACGTAGCAGCTCTACTTTTAAAATGTTTTCTTTGTAGTTTGATACCTACAGTTATGAAACTTCATGGAAAACAGCATGAAAGGAATAAACATCATATAGGTATCTTAGAGTACAGATGGAGAAAATACATTTAATTTCCTTTTGGGTCGTCCTGAAGTAGTAGGCAGTTTACTGATAGCTCTAATAAACATACTTTATTTGCACCCAGCTCTGAGTAATTTCCTCACATTGCAAGCACAAGACAATTCTCCCTTCTCCCTGATATTCTTTACTGTGACGGGTCACAGAGAATCATTTAAAAAAAAAAATTGCACCACTAATGACGGTGTTTACAGAAAAGATATAGGCCCAAAGTTGGCAGGCATTAGTTTTTTAAAAAACCAAACAAAGACCCTTTTCAAATGGGCCACGGTGGGTGGGGGGACAGATGTGCGCCCATGGTGGGTGGAAGTGGGTGTGCGCTTATTCCCACGGGGACACATCCATCTCCACGCACGGAACAACTGGCATTGGAGCCCATTCCTCTCTGCGTGGGAGATGGGTGGAGCGCGGGAGCGCACATGCACCCTCACCCACTGTGGATGTCATTCCCATGGGTGCCCACTCATCCCCCACCCACCAGGGGTGGCGTTTGCATGGATGCCCACCACACACGTGTGTGGTGGGTTGGCGCCCCTGTGAAATGGGCCAGATAAAGTAGTTTAGTGTACTTTTTACTAGTTTATTAGGATATGTTTTGATTATTGTGGCTTGCATATTATCTTGATGGATTGCCTATGAAAGACCATACTGAAGAACTGTCTACTAAGGAAGTTTCTTAAGGAGAAAAGGTGTCAAAGGAACATTGGCCACTGATGATAAAATTGTTTTGTGCTGGTTTTGTGCTTCTCCCTTTTGTTGACCTATTGGCTCTCGTCTTGCAAGTTCCTTAGCAGGAACTCTCTCTTACAGTGGTTCACAATGTTTTTGCATGTGCCAGTCCATCTTGAGACTTGCATTATAACCCCATGGTCCCAGACATTTCAAATTATACCAAATATCACTCATACTATGACCCCATCCATGAATTCTGTGACATTAGTTGGATTCCTGATCCAACAATTTGAGAATCTCTGCTCTCTTGGGCCCTTTTTACATGGGCGGTGGTGGGATGGGTGTGCAATATGCCCCAGACATAAGGGGGATGGGTGTGCTGTCGTGGTGGGTGAAAGTGGGTGTGTGCCTGTTCCCATGGGGTGATTTCAGACGTTACGTGAACACGGTGAACCACGGTGAATACCCACCTGTGGTCACCGTGTCCCGTACGTCTGTTCGCGGCGTGCCAGATGTTGGCCACGGTCAATCCCCACATGGGGTTCGTTTGAACCACGCTTCCCGGGCTAGCCGGGGGAAGGTCCCGGGAAGCGTGGTCAAACGGACCCCGGGCCGTGACCAAGGAAAAGTCACGTCTGGCCGCGCGCCACAGCCTGGGATCCCGGGCCGTGGCATGATCGGCCGGACGCGGCGGCCGCATTGGCCCCGCCGCCTGCCCGTCTCCTTGGAGGGCGGGCGGCGGGGTGCGCAGAGGGGGCGGGGCCGTACGGCCGCACGTTGCGCCGTGCGGCCCCTCCCACTTTCCCCGCCGGGATCCCCCCGGCACGTCTGTTGTGCCGTTATGGGGTGACCCCGGCGGGGAACAAAGCCGGTGGTGCCGGAAGGGGCCAACGCCCCGCGTAACGTCTGAAAATACCCATGGACGCACAACCACCTCCATCTGTCTCCACCCACGGAGCCTCTTCTGGTTTGCTAAATGGCTCTGTGGGTGGGGTGATGGGTGGAGGTGGGTGTGCATTGGGAGTGCGCATGCACTCCCACCCATTGTGCTGTTGGCCTGGACGTACAGCCCCCCACCGTCACACCATTTACATGGATGCTCCCCACTGCAGACCTGCCTGCACACCCAGCACGCGCGTGTGGGGGTCTGTGTAAAAATGGCCTTTCCCATGTAAAAATGGCCACTAATTTTGGTCCTTAGGTACTAACATAGCACATATAACATGGGGGTATTTGCTCATTCAGTCCATATTGACAATGCCAGGAGGGGGCTGGATTGCTTGCCCATTTGTCCAAACAGGAGTTGTAAATTGGGGAGGATGCATGGCCTTACGTTAGAGCAGGGGAGAGAGACCTCTGGCCCATGGTCCGTTTCCAGCCCATGGCCACCCTTCAACCGCCAGAGGCTTCTCTGTACCCTCATGCACTGTAGGCCATCAGCTGCTGGACAACTGCAGAGTGCTTCCAATCTGGCAGGCAATTCTTCAACGCAGGTGACCAATTCCCCCCACCCCCATAGGACACTCCAGTGCATGGAGTTCTAATTCTCCCCTCCCTGGGGTAGAGAATTTCTCCAAATCATTTTACTTGCTTCAGCAGTAATTCTCAGATTTTTGTCAAAGCAGATGAACAGCTCCCAAAAGCTTTGCTCCCGAACAGCACCAAGGATATACAATAGATTAAAAGTAAAGGTGATTGCAAACCCATCTGCAGATGGTGTGGTCCCACTTGAATTCATGCTTTTGGAATGGGACCTTTGCCCTAAATGGTGTCAAAAGTCTTCAGGTACTATTTATTTCAATTGAAGTAATTTGTTATGGGTTTGTAAGTTGAGGAGGCTGAAGGTAGAAGATACCTTCCAGGATCAAACACTACAGCAGGGATAGGGAACCTCAAAACCAGAGGCCAAATGATGCTCACAGCAAGTTTTTGTGTAGTCCCTTTCCAGTTCCTCGATTTGGCCGATAGATCATGTTCCTTACCCCAAGCGCTGAAAAACTGTACTCATGGTAAGGGAGCAGAGATGAGGGCATTCACACAAGGATAGGGGACAAATTCATGGCACTGATCCATGGTTTAGACCCGTTTCTTCCTGAGTACACCCTAAGCACTCCACAACCTCTACGTGATCCTCAAGCTTGCCCTAGTTTTCAAAGTGGCCTTTGGGAGGGAAAAGGCTGCCCTGTATGGGTTTTGCTACAGTATTAGATTATTGGTACAAAATAGAGGCTCAGGAGGATTTTTTTTTGTGAAAAGCAGATAATGTTTTAGTGAACAAATGGGTGTGCTGAGGTTATGTACAGTATGTAAATAATAATCAGGATTTTGGTAGGGTCAGATACTCGGTGGTGGTTTTTTCAAAAGACCCAGGGTGGTGTAATGGCTAAGTGGGTGGTAGGGGGGCACCACAGTTTGTCTCACCTTAGCCAGAAATTCACTGGGTGACCGTGGGCCAATCACAATATTCTCTCAGTGTAACCTACATCACAGGGTTGTTGTGAGGATTAAAAGTTCTGTTATATGTAAAGTACTCTGAGTGCCATGGCAGGGGGTTGCTATATAAAAATTAAATAATTTTTTTAAAAAAAGAAATGGTACAAAGGTTATATCACTGGATGGGGTCACTGTTCTTAACTCAATCCTGCTCTGAGAATATTTTGCAAATTTAAATCACCCAGCGATACTAGGTAGTAAAAGATGTCTTAATTTTTTTGCCTTCCTAAATTTCAGTTCTACTTCCCATTTTTTTCACTGAATTCTTAAGTGTATCTTCCCCATCTCCTCTGGTGTCTTGTTGATCATGGTGTTAGGTATTTTTAAAACCGCCTTTTCCAATTAGTCTTTACATATTTTACTCTACTGCTGAACATGTGGAATCATATTTGCTATAAATTGAGTTGTGGCATCATAAATTCTAGTACTGAGAGGTCACTAGTTTAATTTTCCTATCTGGGTAATGTACTGATGAGAAAGCAAAACAAATTTAACAAATATAGAAATGTAAAATGCATATGTTTCTTTACTGTTAACATCATTTTTGAATGTAAGTATTGAAGTTGAGACCTTCTTCAGTGTATTGATGTTGGAAAATGAAGAGACTGTGTGGTGACTGAATTTCCATTGACACTTCCCCCCCTTTTCTAGCAGTATTTACTTCAAACATAGTATGTTCAGTGCCCTGTTCTTTGAAAACGTCTATTTCAAATCAGTATTAAAGCTACATATCTCATACTGGTTTGTCATGTGATATTGTCATTTCTTTTCACTTTTAAAAAATGCTGATCGTAGTGCATTTATTGTAGTTATTTTAATATATATTGACATTTTTACAACCTAAATCACACAGCTGTTCAAAAAAAATTAATTTTTCAAAGATTATATGATTTATGCTTTATATGCCATTGTTTAACAAATATTTAAAGTACAATTTTAGGAATATTGGTTTTCAGTTTGTGCCATATATCTGTGAAATAGGCACTAGTTTAATGGAAAAGTGAACGATCCTATTATTAACGAATCCTATTGTACAAAAACTGTAAATAAAGATGCAGACTGACTTTTAAAATATTTATTTTAAACAGCAACTACAACAGGCATCTTAGCATATTTCAGTTATGCAAGTCATATTTTAAGTGAAGTCGGTAAATTAGCATGCATGAGTTGAAAGCTTACATTTTGTGAAAATAATTTTGGTCTTTCATAAAATCACATTTTCCAGTAGTTCTATTTGCAGTGCCATTTGTACTCCAGAAAAGGAAACATGCTCTCTTGTGCTTGTCATTCCTGAATATATTGAAGAAATTGCATCAACTCCCAGACTTTCCATTTCCCCGACCGTTTTTTGTTCTACGTTTTCATAATTCTCTTTATCATAGATTTTATACAGCTGTATCAATAAAACAAAACGACTGAAGAAAAAGTAGTATGTTTGAAGTATTCTACTATATGTTGAGGAGTCTATCATTTTTGTCAAGTCAAGTTTATTCATGGCACTAGCTTTTGCTCTGGCCCAGAATACAAAATTAGCAGCAAATCAAATGATAATATTCATATACATAATTCAATAAAACCATATATATTCATATACATAAGTACCAAAATTACAAAATTACAAAAATTATATGTATGTATAATTTTTGTCATCACAAATCAGACTTTTCACTCATAAATTTACATATTAGTATATTTGTCTGTATATTACTTAATTTATTCTTTTTAAATGGTCACTTTTAGTTTTTACATACCATGGCCCCAAATATTTTTTATGTTCCTAAATGAGAGAACTTTTTAATCATGTTTTCTAACATGTGAGAAATCAATCATTCACAAATATTTTGCTTCATTGTTCGGCTGTTCTTCAGTGAAACATTTTGGTTCCTTGCCTTCTGTAAAACCTTGATTGTGAACAGCAATTTGAAGATCCTCCGAACTGATTCACCTCTTATCGCATCTTTTAATTATTTTTTTAAACATACACATAATTTTTGCTAAATCTAATTCATAAAATCACATAAGATTTAGATTTATTATTTTTAAACACAGTTGTTTAGGGTAATAGTGCCATGTCGCATTAAGTACTTCACAAAAATAAATCTGAAACATACCTTCAGCCAGGTTCATTATAAAAAAAAGTTAGTCATACTGAACAATGTCGAATCTTATCAGGATAAGTTTCCTCAGCTCTCCCACCCAGTTCAGTGGGAGCTGGCAATTCTCAGGATCTCATGGAACTGGGCCTAATTTGTCTATTAAAGTCACTTTCTTCTCTAGTAAGGCTTTCTAGAAAGCTTATTCTTTGTTCTGGTGACTTTCAGTGTATATAATGGGTGCTTGGGGGGCCTATCATGATGAGTTCATTTAGGTAAAATCTGAGTCCACAAGAAATGAGGACAAAATGGGATTCAGAAAGGTAAGAAGATGCAATTTTCAGTTAGACCCTTAATAGAACGGCATAGAAATAAATATTTTCTATTATAAGTTTTTTCCTTTGCAAAAACTGTTTGAACAATGGGCAACTGATGTATTTTTAAATTGAAAAACGCTATTTTAAACAGGTGAGAACCATTCTGGAGAGTATATTTTGTGCACTGCACAGTATTAGTACATTTTCTATAATGGTAATTTCAGATGTGACGAGATCACAGTCGATCACCCTGAATCACAGTGGATTCAGGGTGGTGGCTGTGATCCTGTGCACATCTGTTTGAACCCCACCAGATGTTCACCACAGTGAATTCCTGGCCAGCCCCATCTCCAGAACCGTGGTTAGTTTGGCCACGATCCGGGACGGGGCTGGGAATGGCTGTGGGTAACGACTGTTACCCAGCCCTGTCCCAGAATCAGGTCCCAACCACGGGGTGGGATCGGGCGCAGCAGCCTGATTGGCCACTGTGCCCACCCGTCTCCCCGTGGGTGGGTGGCCGAGGGAGTACGGGGGGGAGGCGGGGCTGAGCAGCCACACGTCGTGCCGCTCAGCCCCGTTCCCTCCGAGATTCCCCACAGTGATTAGGGTTCATCGTGGCAGGCCAAAAGCCCGTCATGTCTGAAATTACCCTAAGTTTATACACTTTTAAGAGCAATAAGGCACAATCTTTATTCCAGAAGCCATGCATGTAACTGTAAAAATTAGTATTTACTACTGTTTTATAAACCAAAGATGCAGGACATGTAGAATACTGAAACTGATTCATACCTAACTTTAATTCCAAAAGCAGTAAACATCTGTGTTTCGAATTGCTAACTCAGCATTTAACATATCTGAGTTCCTAGACTTTATGAATAAGCATCATAAGAATTGTAGGGCTGTGCCACAATAAATTCAAATAGCTTATATGGGAAATTGTACATGCTGGTATGTAGGATGTATAATTAGTTTTCCACTGTGTAATGCTGGATAATTCAACAGACAGACAAGTTCTGAAGGCATGGTGTAATTAGTTTTACATAATGTTATACAACTTTGAAAGGAAGGAAACACATTTACATTTTGTTAAATGTAAAAATAACTACGTACCAACAGCTTTGAGCAATGTCTTCGGGAAAGAAAGACTAGTAAATTAAAAAAAGGAACTGTAATCTGGAAATTTAGCTCTAGGCAGCTTGCTGAAAGTTTAAGAACAGTAATGTTTTAGTTGGAACTGATGTAGAAGAGGTATTATTTTAAACGAGAAAGAAGTCTAGAGCTATCTGGTTGTGAATGTCTCTCAATTACAGTGGCGTCCATGGATCTTGGATCTGAATGAAGATTTGGCTAGAAGTTCTCCACATCCTATTATGTTTTTCCCTGTTAATAAGAAACAGCATGTGTAAATTACATTTACTATAATCCACTCCATACTGTATAATAAAAATGCTGTGAAAAATGATTATGCATGGTGTAAAATTACACTGATTTATACTGGATAGATACTTTTCAACTTTAGCTTGCTATGTGTAAAAGTGTTCTTCAAAATGTAACGCTGAGTTGCTTCTATTTTAATATTATTATTTTTTTGCAAAACATGTGCATTATGAATAAGAACCAACTCTGCAGTTACAGACAATCACATTCCAATGGTGGTATAACTTCCTGCATTTAACCTCACATGAAATATTATTCACTGAAAAGGAAAAATATTCTTTTTCCTGGTCATGCTACCGAAGCAATTTAAACAAATTGCTCTAATGTAAAGTAGGAGTTACTGAATTAGATATTCTGCATTTTCCCCATAATATAATCCTAAAGAATTAAAATTTGCTGTTAGTATCACCTTAAAATATTTGTACAAAGTTACTAAATTTATAAAGAAGTTTCTATTTTATTAGAAGAAACAAATATTTGTGTCCATTTTTAGTGTAACTGCTGTGATTGCTATAAGTATCCATTTATTTAAAAACATATTTTCTCTTTTGAAATTACATCAGTTCCATCACTTTCTAATCTTAATCAGAGCGGAGACTTTTCTCCTGTTTGATGTATGCACAAGAGTCTTGTGCAATTAATGGTGTGTGTGTGTGTGTGTGTGTGTGTGTGTGTGTGTGTGTGCGCATGAGAGAGAGAGAGAGAATGTGTGTTTCTTGAAGGGAAACTGTAAACCTGGATTAGAAATTCCTTATACTGTATAATATAGATATAATTCTCATACTTAGCATTTATTTTTAAATTATGCTTTTAAATAAAATAATTACATCCAGCTATATTAATATCTGGATAAAATAGTTTTATTCTTGCTCCATGGAATGTCACAACTTCCATGTAAAACTGCAAATTATTATGAATAAAAACTTAATGTATTGCTGTCCCCTGGTTTCTCAATCCACCCCCGCAAGGAAAAAAGAAATTACTTCATGAGACATAGGATGAAGAATTGTTTTTCATGTACAGAATTCTCCCAGTAGTCAAAGGTGAGAGACCAGGACATGAGTCTCTGAAAAGTGGTAAAAATATAGTACATCCTTGATTTGGGGTTGTGGTAGTTGTTTTTTGTGGTGGTGGTGGTTCTATAACAGCATGTTGTACTGTAAACCCATATTGAGAATGATGTCCCAGTCCCAAGAAGACTGCAAACGAGTTAAGATAAAGGCTCTTTTCACATAGACACTCAAACACTTATAAAATAGGTGTTACATTTTATTATACATGTTACAGGGCAACACTGCAGCCCTGCAACATGGGCCCTTTTCACACGAAATGCCTCCACCTAGTTTCGCTGGGTGGAGGCATCTGTGTGAACACTGTGGGCGGTGGGTATTGGTGTGTGCGTGCTCCCGCGCAACACCCATCTCCACCCACCGCTGTGGATGCACGCACCACACCCACCGTGCGTGGTGTTCACACACACTGCCACCCATCTCCACCCAGCAAAATGCACCCCACCCACCACCCGCGGTGTTCACACAGATGCCTCTACCCATCTCCACCGAGTGAAACTGGGTGTTGTCATCTTGTGTGAAAAGGGCCCATGTTGCAGGGCTGCCTGTGGGTGCCCTGTAACATGTATAAAGGGCCAAATATAGAACTATTTAGATAAAAACAAGTTGTGAGAAGGTGAGTTAGAACAGGAAAGTTAAAAAAGGAGTAGGTTACTGTTCCAGCTTCTAATACACACACATGAGTTCCTCCTAATCACAGTTTTAGATTTATCCACACATTCTGGTCTCTAGATTTATGAGTGACACACATACAAGAGGGCAGCAATGTCAGAAGAAATCTCTTATGGAAAGTTACCATATAAACTCGTGTAAAAGAAGCACAGAGCATAAATCTTTTAAAAAAATGTAGTTTTCTAGATGCCAGTTTCATGCCTGCCAACAAATTAGAGGTCAACCTACCAGTAACTTGTAAAACAGAAGCAGTTAGCCATGGCCTCTCATAAAAATTTAGCTATCTGTTCATCACATACCACCTTGTATTTTACCCAGGAATAACTATTAGTAATTTTAAATATATAAATAAAGAACCCTTTCAATCTTTCAAGTTTTCAGTCTTGTATATTTACTGCCTTTTCTCTACATTCTGATATTGTGCAAGAGGAATATACATATTTTGTTTCTAGTTATAAAAATATTTCTGACATCTGGATAATCATTATATTCTGTCATTGTCTAATGTTGAATATTTAGATTTGTAATTCTGCTTAATACACTACTGGTTATTCAGTAAAAAGTGGAAGAAGGCTCAATATATTCATTTATAGAATATATTAAGGAAGCATTGATACAATTAATTCTTTTTTGCGGAAAAAGGAACAGAAAAAGTGGAAGTGTTCAAGAACAAGTTCACACTAATAAAGTTGCTATCTTTATGGAGTTTGAAGTTGCACAGTAGGTTCAAGGGCTTGTCTATGAGATCCTGTGTAGCCCAAGCCCCATTAATATTTTCATGGCAATATGCCTAAAATGACAGTCTCCAAATATCTTCTCAATACATATACATATGCCGATGCTGTTCAACACAAGGTCAGTGGCTAATAAGTCAACTATGGTCCAGGAGTTATTTCTGGACTGTGCGGCTGACCTCGCGTGTATTATGGAGACCTGGCTGGGCACAGAGTTGGGGCCTATTTTGGCTGATGTGGTTCTGGCTGGGTACTCCGTACACCATCAGCCGTGACTGAAGGGACGGGGGGTGGGGTGGGGGCAGGGACGGTGTAGCCATTATTTTTAAGAAATCATGGTCTGTTAGGCAGTATAAGGTGCAATTGATGGGAGGGCCTCCATCTTCTGATCAATTTGGTAGGAGGCAGAGGTGCTGCTGGTATATCATGCCACCTACCTGTATGGTGATAACCCTACATGCTCTGGCAGACCTGGTGTCTGAGGTGGTCTTGCGGTTCCAAGGACATTGGTCCTGGTGGACCTCAATATTCATGCCAAAATGTCAGTTGTAAGATCCCGGTGCAGTTCCTCACAGTCTGCTCGTGTTTTAACTACCTTGAATAACTTGGTGTCGTCTGCAAATTTGATCACCTCACTCTTAACACCCTTTTCCAGATCATTAATGAACACATTAAATAGCACCGGTCCCAATACAGATCGCTGAGGTACACCACGTTTTACATCTCTCCATTGTGAAAACTGACCATTTAGTCCTACCCTTTGCTTTCTATCTTTTAACCAGTTTCTGATCCATAGTAAGACACTACCTCCTATCCCATGACTTTTTAAAATTTTCTCAAGAGTCTCATGAGGAACCTTATCAAATGCTTTCTGGAAATCCAGGTACACTATATCTACTGGGTCTCCCTTGTCCACATGCTTATTTACACGGTCAAAGAATTCCAACAGGTTAGTGAGGCACGACTTAACTTTACTAAATCTGTGTTGACTCTTCCCCATTAAGCCATGTTTGTCAACATGCCTGGTAATTCTGTCCTTAATGATGGTTTCCACCATTTTGCCCGGCACAGACGTCAAACTACTGGTCTGTAGTTTCCAGGATCGCCTCTGGATCCCTTTAATTTTAAATATCGGTGTTACATTTGCCACCCTCCAGTCCTTGGGTACAGTGGCAGATTTTAGTGACAGGTTACAAATTACTAACAGTAGGTCTGCGATTTCATATTTGAGTTCCTCCAGAACTCTGGGGTGAATGCCATCTGGCCCTGGTGACTTGTTAGTTATCAGTTTGTCAATTTGCCCTAGAACATCCTCCAACATCACGTTGATTTGTAACAGCTCTTTCAATTCCTCGCCCACAAAGCAAGGATCTGGAGCAAGGATCCCCCAAATCCTCCGCAGTGAAGACTGACGCAAAGAACTCATTGAGCTCTCCTTATTCTCCCTGGGCGCCCCCTTTACTCCCTTGTCATTTAATGGCCCAACTGACTCCCTAGCAGACTTCTTGCTTCTGATGTATTTGAAAAAGTTTTTGTTGTTTGTTTTTGCCTTTTTAGCAAGCCTCCCTTCAAAATCTCTCTTGGCCTGCCTTATTAACAGTTTACATTTATGTTGCCAGTGTTTATGCTCTTTCGTATTATTTTCATTGGGACTAACCTTCCATTTTTTAAAGGATGCCTTTTGGGCTCTAATAGCCTCCTTCACCTCCCCATTTAGCCACAGTGGAAGACTTAGTCTTGCTTCCTTTTTTAACATGCGGGATGTATTTAGTCTGGGCTTCCAGAAGGGTGGTTTTAAACAGCCTCCACGCCTCTTTCAAACTTGTAGCCCTTGCAACCGGGCTTTTTAGTTTCTTTTTAACTAGTTTCCTCATTTTGTCATAGTCTCTCTCCCTTTTTAAATTTAAATGCTACTGCTGTACTTTTGTTTATCTTTCTCACTCCAGAAATTATGTCAAATGTGATCATATTATGATCGCTATTGCCTAGTGGCTCCGCCACAGTTACTCCTTGCATCAGGTCCTGCGTGCCACTCAGGACTAGATCTAGAATAGCTCCTCCTCTCGTCGGTTCCAGAACCAGATGTTCTAGGAAGCAGTCATGTACCTTTTTAAAGTTAAATGCTACCGCTGTACTTTCGTTTGTCTTTGACTTTGTCTTGACGTTGACTCCGTAGCCAGCTATCAGCCGGTCTCCAGCCTTCCCTTTTTAGGGAATGTTATTGAACAGGTTGTGGCTCAGCAGCTGCGGGAGCATCTGGACTGCAGCTTTCTAGATCCCTCGCAGTCCGACTTTTGTTCGGAGCAGGGCCAACATGCTGGTGGCCCACTTGCAGGACCGAGCTGGGGTGGGCAGGACTGGTCTTGAATGGTTCTGCTCTTTTCTGGCCAGAAGAACTCAGCGGGTGGTGCTGGTGGACTGTTTCTCATCCCCCCCGTGACTTCATGTATGGAGTCCCACATGGTTCTATTCTGTCCCTTCTCCTGTTCAACATGTATATGTAGCCGCTTACTCGGTGTTTGGTGGCTGTGGGGGACTGGATGAGGATGAACCATCTGAAGCTGAATCCCGATAAGAGAGAGCTGGTGGGTAGGGGCGACAGGGTGGAGGCCCCCATCATTGATGGGGTGTGTGTGTCCGTGTAAAAGGACACACAACCACTTCCACCCACCATGGCAAAACACCCACCTCACCCACCCACCTCGTCCATGTAAAAAGGGCCAATGATCTATGGTGGCTCATAGTTCATGAAACCTTGCCTCTTCTTCCACCAATATCGCCTTTTCCTCCAGCCGGTCCCTCAGTCTTTCCAACAAAAGGTTTGAATATAACTTAGCAATAATACAAAGTAAGCTTATAGGGTGGTAATTCTGAGGATCGCTCCTACTCCCTTTCTTATAAATGGGCACAATAACCCTCATTCTCCAGCTGTCTGGTATTTTACCTGAGTTGTTAATCAGAGTAAATAAATTTGCCAATGCATTTGCCCACCAGTCGGATCATGCTTTGAGTAATTCCCCCGGCACATTATTGATCCCCAGCTTTACCAGTTTTAAGACTACCAGTCAAATCACATGCTGCTTTTCCTGTCACTGGATCCCAAGTAGACATTTCCTTTTCCTCTATTTGATCCATATCCTGCATCCACTGACTGGTGGAATTAAAAAGAGCAACCATTTCTCCCATTCTGAGTGAGCAATTGGTGGTGTTTTATATACTCTACCCTTATTATTCAGTCCCCTCAGGATAGCCCAGAATTTATTAAGATCCTTATTACTCACAGCACCTGTAAAAGGCTGCAGTTCTCCTTAAAATAGCTAACAGTTTCTTCTGTGCTCTGCGTGACTCAAAAGTAGTGAGTGCTTAAGGTCCGTGTCCGGGATTTCTTAAAGTTTCCAGGGTAATTTTCTCAATACCTGTCTTGCTACTTCACACTCATCATACCATCCTTTATTCCTACTAGCCATCTTTTCATAATCAACATGGGCCTAAGTTTAGTCAACAATGACTCTAGCCCCCCAGGTGCTACATCAGCTTCTGTGGTTTGTATCACTTTGGCCTGTAGGCACAAGTTGTCCTCCAAACTAAGAACAGCAGTGGTTTAGGGTAGAGATAACAAAATTCGCTATCAAGATAGGGTTTGGATTTGTGGGGAAGGTTGCATAGAAGATCTCGCTTATTATTTGTTAGTCTGGCCAGTCTATGCCCAGATTTTAGACATGTATAAAGTGCTGGATAGGGAAATATATGGCTCATACACAGTATTATTATTATTATATAAATAACTATAATAAATTATTATTATTATTATTATAATTATAATTTATTATAAGCTTTTATATAGCACCAGCAATGTACCTGGCGCTTTACAGAGAATAAGATAGACACAGTCCCTGCCTGAGAGCTTACAATCTAAAGACGGGGAGGGGAGACAGGGAAGGGGGAACAGAGGGAGAGACAAGAGGCGCAACATTCATGAGGATGTGAGAACTCAGGTACACTTTCTTGGCTTGGTTACAGTACATTGGGAATTTGCAGATAACAGGCAGAAGTTCATCCTGGGTGGGGATGATTAGCAGGAGTTAGGATGGGTGGAGTGGAAGAGGTGGGTTTTGAGGAGGGACTTGAAGGTAGAAAAGGAGGGGCAAGGTGGACGTGGGCAGGGAGGGAGTTCCAGGTGTGCGGGGCAGCGAGGGAGAAGGGGCGAAGGCGGTTGGGGGAGCAGGGAGGTGTGGGAGGGGTTGGAAGAGGAGCGGAGTGCTCGAACGGGTTCAGAGGGAGATCAGGGCAGAGAGGTAGGGGAGAGCGAGGTTGTGAAGGGCTTTGTAGGTGAAGACGAGGAGCTTGTGCAGAATACGCTCAGGAAGAGGGAGCCAGTGGAGAGAGGAGGCTGCACATGGTCAAAGCGATGGGCTAGGTGGATGATCCTGGCAGCAGAGTTTTGAACAGAGATGAGGGAAGAAAGGTGAGAGTGGGGAAGGCCAGCGAGGAGGAGGTTACAATAGTTGAGGCGTGAGATGACTAGAGCATGGATGAGAGTTTTGGCAGAGGAGACAGACAGAAAAGGGCGGAACTTAGCAATGTTGTGGAGGGAGAAGCGGCAGGATTCGGCAACGGAGTCAATGTAGGGTTTGAAGGTAAGGTGCGAGTCGAAGATGAAGCCCAAGCTACGGACTTGGGGGGCAGGGAGGATGGAGACCCCGCCAATGGCAATTGACAGGGAAGAGGGAGAGGAAGGATTAGGAGGGAAGATAAGGAGTTCAGTTTTCACCATGTTCAGTTTGAGTTGGCATTGAGACATCCAGGCAGAGATATCAGAGAGACAGTTGGTGAGACGAGCTTGAACAGAGGGGGAGAGGGAAGGAGTGGAGAGAGAGATTGAGTGTCATCAGCATATAGGTGGTATTGGAAACGGTGGAAGGTAATGAGTTTGCCTAGGGATAGGGTGTAGATAGAGAAGAGGAGAGGGCCAAGGACAGAGACTTGGGGAACACAAACCAAGAGGGGTAGGGAGGAGGAGGGGGAGGAGTTAGGAAGAGATACATTGAAGGAGCGGTCAGAAAGGTAGGAGGAGAACCAATCGAGGACAGAGTCCCGGAATCCCAGGGAGTGAAGCGGTTGAAGCAGGAGCGAGTGCTCAACAGTGTCGAAGGCAGCAGAGGGATCCAGGAGTACAAGAATAGAGTAAAGGCGGTTGGATTTAGCCACAAGAAGATCATTGGTGATCTTAGCAAGAGTAGTTTCAGTGGAGTGAAGGGGGCGGAAGCCAGATTGGAGGGGTTCAAGGGAGGAGTTGGCAGAGAGGAGGTCGAGGCAATGGGAGTGGACAATCCATTCAAAGAGCTTGGAAGCAAAAGGGAGGAGCAAGACAGGACAGTAATTGGAGGGTTCAGAGGGATCCAGAGTGGACTTTTTGAGGATGGGGGAAGACAGTGGCGTGTTTAAAGGCAGAGGGGAAGGAGCCGGTAGAGAAGGAGAGGTTGATGATGTGCAGGAGGGGAGGGGCAATGGTGGAAGCAATGGAGGTCAGGAGGCGGGAGTGAATGGGGTCCAGGGGGCAAGTGGAGGGGTTGGAGGAGGAGAGCAGGGAGGAGATTTCCTCAAAGGAGGCAGGAGGGAAGGAGGACAGGAAAGAGGTGGGCGGAGTCGTAGGCGGAGAGGACTTGGAAGCGATTTCCAGGCGGAACTTGTCAATTTTAGAGGTGAAAAAGAGAGCAAGATTCTGAGCAGAGAGAGAAGAGGTAGGAGGAGGACTGGGGGGGTTGAGAAGGGAGTCAAAGGTGGAAAAGAGGCTGCGAGGGTCCCAGGAGCAGGACTCAATGTGTGAGGCATAGTACTGCTGTCTAGCAAGGGAGATAGCAAAGTTGAGCGATGAGAGGCAGAATTTGAAGTGGAGGAAGTCAGCGTGGTAGTGGGATTTGTGCCAGAGGCGTTCAGCAGCCTGGATGCAGGAGCAGAGATGGTGAATGGTGGGGGTGAGGCAAGGGTGAGGGTTACGGGAGCGAGCTGTGCGGGAGGAGAGGGGGGGCAAGGGAATTGAGGGTGGAGGCGAGAGAGGAGTTGAAGGTGGAGATGGCAGAATTGGGGGAGGAGGAGGAGGAGAAGACTGAGGGCGGGCACAATGGTCTGCAGATCGTGGAAGGGACGGGAAGATGGGGAAGAGGAGGGGGAGCAGTGGGAGAGGTTGAAGGAGACAAGGAAATGGTCAGATACGGGATGAGGCTCGAACGAGAGATTGGAGACAGATCAGTACCTAGAGAACACGAGCTCAAGAGAGTGACCATCAGTGTGGGTGGGGGAGCTAGTCCAGAGGTGGAGATTAGAGGAGGTGACTAACGAGAGGAAGCAGGCGATGCAAGGCTGAGAGAATGCATCAACATGAATATTGAAGTCGCCAAGAATGAGTGTGAGGATGTCATCAGAGAGGAATAGGGTGAGCCAGGACTTGAACTTGGAGAGAAAGGAGAGGGAGCCGCGAGTGTGGTAGATAACCGCAACATTGAGGTGCAGAGGTGTGTAGAGGCATACGAAGTGAGCCTTAAAGGAGGTGAAGGAGGGGGAGAGGGGAGGGGTTGAAATTAGCAGGAAGAAGCAAGGAGGAGGCCTATGCCACCACTCCGGCCTTTGGCCCGGGCTGGTGGGAGAAGGAGAGACCACCATAGGAGAGGGTGGCAGGGGTGACAGAGTTAGTGGGCAGTAAGGGCAAGAAGGTGAAGGCAGTGAGGGGAAAAAAAGATCATGAATATAGGGGGCTTTGTTAGCAGAGGACCGACAGTTCCAGAGGGAACAGGAGAAAGGGAGTTGATATGGGGGGAGACAGGGAATGGGGATATAATTAGGGAAAGGGGGGCGATGGGATTGGCGGAAGACGGGTCCTGGGGCAGAGGGGCAGGGGGCAAGACGTAGGGGGGGAAGAGGAGGCATGGGGACAATGGGAAGAGATGACAGGCTCAGTGGGAGGCGGGAGAAGCAGGGGAGGGGGAAGAGGGGAGAGAGGAGGTGGGAGAGAAGGACAGGTACCTTGGTGGGTCGGTTACAGAGGGGGGAGCTGAGATGGATCTTGTTGTTGTGCTGGTAGCCGCCGCCTCTGCCCGCCACGGCTCTTCGCCCTTTGGCGGCGCCCTTGCTGTTGAATGATACATATAACATCACAAGGGCGGTATCATTCTTCGCCGTTTCTGCAGCCAAGTGGAGGTTTAAATGTGTCAAACTTCATCATTAAGTACTCCATTGTGTTTTGACTAAGTATATGGTTGGTGGTGGTTTGTTGAGATTTGTGGTTCTGAGATTGTATTTTATGTTTTATTTCTGGTTTTATATGATGATTGTTGTAAGCTGTAGGCAGGGCCCGTGTCATTTTTATTGTTCTGTAAAGTGCCAGGTACACAGCTGGTGCTACACAAATGCTTATAATAATAATAATTAATAATGTTGCCATGGCCTTCCAGCTAGTGGAAATATATTCATGATGTAGATTAGGGCTTAGAGATCTGTGACTGGCTCAAGGTCACCCAACGAGTTCATGGCTAAGGACAAGTCTTTAACTAGGACCTTCCCCTACAATTCAGTCCCAGTACTGTGCTTTTAGCCACTACACCACACTGGCTCTCATATATATGACTCATTTGTCATTGATAGGTCTAATAGTTCAAAACTGTTAAATGGTGCATGGAAAAAGTAGACTCCAATATGTATATAAAATATGAAGCAGTTTTACCTATCCTTGCATTATATTTTCATCTCTTATGATCAAGAAATCATAAATCAGAATGTTAGAATAGTGCTGCACCCTCTCAAGCCAGCACTCTTCTGTTTCATTGGGTGTTTTCAGATGTGACGAGATCACAGTGAACCACGCTGAATACCTACATGTGGTCACTGTGCCCTGCACGTCTGTTCGGTGGCGGCCAGATGTTCGCCACGCTGAATGCCCACATGGGGTCAATTTCAACCACGCTTCCGGGGCTCCCGGCACGAAAATCCCCAGAAGCGTGCTGAAAGTGATTCCCGGTCAGAACCAAAAAAAGTGTAACGTCTGGCCGGCGATCATGGCCCGGAATCCCCGGCGGGATTCCGGGCCGTGGTCAAACCGGCCCGACGCTGCGGCGGCATTGGCCTCGCTGACCACCCGTCTCCCCAGAGGGCAGGCGGCGAGGGAGCGTGGAGGGGGCGGGGCCGTGCGGCCACACGTTTTGCCGCACGGCCCCGCCCCTTCCCTGATTCCCCGCTGGGATCCCCAGCACATCTGTTTGTTGTGCCTGGGTGATCCCGGTGGGGAATCTCTGGGTTGTTTTCGGGACGGGGCGAAGCTGCCCCGTCATGTCTGAAAACACCCATAGAGACATAAGGAAGGGCCCCATATCATCACCCGGGGGAGGGGGTGTGCAGGCATGGGGGAAGGGAATGGGGGAGTGCTCTGACTCTCTTGTGAGAGGGGGGCACGGGCATGGGGGAGAAGGGTGGGGGGAGTGCCAGGCCCCCCGATAAAGGGTTGGGGGAAGTATGTGGTTGGGATGATTGTCATTTTAATTAGGTTTTTAAATGTATGTTTAACTTGGTTGGGTATTTTATGTGAGGAATTATTATTATTATTTTAAAGTCACTCTGAATCCCTTGGAAGAAGAACGGGACAGAAATCCAAACTAACAATAAAATAACAATAAGCATGTCCAGTTCCCTACTATCACAAACAACCACATTGTATAATCTCAAATGTAAAATTATCAGGGTGCATTTTAAAATTATTTACTAGTATCCGCAAAAGAAGCACAACTCGTAGTAGAGTGCTAGGGTATATTGACAGTAGCATGAAGCCAGAAATCAGTATGCCTTCTGCTCAAAAAGTCAGTAATACAAACCCATATCACTGCCGATCGATTTCAGTAATGATTTTTTTAGTGTGCCTAATGTCCATTTTCTATATATTTGCCTGTCAAAGTCCAATATCTGTGCCTCCAATCCATATGAAACTTGTAGATAATCGATTTTTATGTATCATACTTTTACAAACAACTATTAGAGCTGAAATGAGCAGTAAATTTAGTACCCTTGAGTACCTTCCCCCCCCCCCCATGTATCACATCGGGTACCTGGCAGATTACCTGGGTACCAATTGAGTACCTAGACACACACACACCCAAATTGGATATTTCCAGTACTAATTTTTCATATAAATTAGTATATTGAGTTGGAAAATTGGGTATATTGTGTTGGAAAACTGAAAAATCAGCACATTTTGTTTTTCTTTTGTTTGTTTCCTTGCTGCACGTCCCCGACTGGAATCTTAAAACCCCGCTGAAAACCATTCACTATATACATCACTTCACTTCTGTCTGGGTGAGCGGCCAGGGCCCGCGCCAACTGGTTGACCCTAACTAGGGTTGGGGCCCTTTCCCACACCCCCTCCTCTCCGGGGGTCCGTGCCTGTATTTTCCTTTTCCCCAGGCCTATTGCACGCTGCTGCCACATGGTTCCCCCCGCAAATGGTATGTCAGAATCTGCAGCCCACACGCCCACACCTGCCTGATCGGGCAAACTCCAAACAAACGCTCCCTCCTGGTGTCTGGGCCTTCTGGCCCTCACCCTGAATGCGGTCATTAGAAGGTGCTACCCCCCCACGCGTTAACACGTGACCGCTGTCTGTTCTGGGGGCATTAGCTGTGCTGTTCATAGAATTCAACCACAAATTCAGTGCGTGTGTATCCCATCTCAACCCCGGGGTATAAGATGCCCTGTGGCAGAATGCCTCGTCGTACCTGAGCCAGGTGCCAGATGGACCCGTGTCATAGGCACGACGGAGAATGTCTGCATATTTCATGAGCGCATAGGCTCGCTCGGGGTACGCCTGCACCATCATGCCTTGGTAAATGGAATAGGCCAACGTCCAGTTTGCCCAATTCCAGTCAACCTTGGGGCGTTTAAAGCTCTCCTTATCTTTACTGTCCCCTTTTTCGTTCGGGTCAGGTATGGGGTCAGTAAACAGAAGGGTGAAGATATCCAAATATTCCCCCTTCCATATCTTTTCTCTAGTAGGCTGCAGCAGGTGGGCCCCAATGGGAGCCGAAACATCTGCATACCCACTGCCCAATGGGGGCGGGGGCCTTGACGCTCCGGCCATGGTGATAGGGGCCTCCTGCTGTGACCATACCTGGGTAGCCTGAGGTCCATATAACAGGTGACCCCTGATTGCAGCAGGAGGTGGGCTGTGTTGGCCAGGGACAGGCACCCGCGCTGCATTCCACACCCCCAGACCCGCGGGCCCCAAAGCAGTCGGACCTGGCGGTTGGCCTTGGCTGCCTCCCGCCATGGTCCCCCCCTACTACACCCATCATCAGTAGCCCACCTGCCGCTTGTGGTGGGGTCTGGGGCATCCAAATCCCAGGACCACCCACACTTTGGACCCACATACCTCCGTAACCCGGAGCGGGGCCGGGGCCCTGTGGGCGATATTCCTGGGTCATCAACTGGAGTCCTCTTTTCAGCAACACAATCCTCTGGAGGGCTTCTGCAACTCCTGGCGCCAACTCATCCTCGTCTCGGGCTGCACCCTCACCCCGCTGCCTGGCTCCAAGGTGGGAGACAAAAGTACCCATGCCCCAGCCACCCCCTCGGGGGGGTAAGGACTGGCCGAGCATGGTCTCATCCCCAACATAGCCTGTGGGGTCACCCCCCACTTCCAATCCTCCCTGTTAGGCATGGGACTGGGTCATTGCCCTCCTGGTTGGGGGGGAGGGGGCGGTCAACTGATTGAGATGCAGCTGGCATGCCCCACTCCCCCTCTGCCCTGTACCTGGCTGGGGGTTGTACCATCCCCTCCTCCTCCTCTGATCAGGAGGAGCAACCATAACCATGGGGGGAATTGCCACAACTGGGCGCAAGGTGCCCCCCAGCTGAAGCCCCTGATCCCCCGTGGTCTAACCTCTCGCGGGGATACCCATCATGGGTGCACATTGCCATTTCCCGACTTGGGAGGGGGATGTACTGTCTCCACCCCCACCGCTCCGCCAGCCTGAAGGACTAACTCCAGGTACTTGCGCAAGGGGGAGAGGGGCCTGAACTGATAGGCATCCCATCTGCGGCACCCCCCCCGCTCTGAAGCCCCCCTTTGCCACTGGATTGCCGCCTCTCTGGGTTGCTCCCAGTACCGCTGCTGTGCTGGGCCTCAGCCCACTTGCCAGTTCCTCAGGGGGGCTACCCATGCCATTCCCCCCCCCCTTTCCGTCATGGTGGGACCTCCCGGCCCACTTGCCTGCTCCTCGAAGGGCACGTCTGCTTCATCTCCCCCCCCCCCCTTTCCGCTACAATGCGGCCTCCCAGCCCACTCACCTGCTCCTCGGGGGGCCTGTCGGCGCTCCTCTGTGACTTCCTGTTAGCCTTCCCCATTCCAGGGGAAAGTCAGCTCTGGCAGAAATGTCTGCCAACAAACCGCACGCGGAGGGATCGACTCCACGCAGTTTTCTCGCTGCCTACCTGCTGCGAATGGCTGCCAGAGGCGAAGTTGCGCTGGGTGAGGAAGCACCTGCCCCCAAATGGAACGGAACCTCTGAGCCCGTGCTTGTCCCCATTGGAGGCTCCCATGTTGCAGGAGCCATGTCGGCCAGGATGCGCCAGCTTGCCTGTTCAGGCCGCAACGCTCGCTGCTGCAGCCACTCCCCAGACCTTGCCCCATTTTTTTAGGGGGAGGGGTGCGACAAACCCCCCCCCCCCTTGGCTGCCATTACTGCCAGGGGACCTTTTATTGCAAAGAGATTTGTCCTGCTTATTCTGACTCACATTAACCAAGTATAATACTTCTAACAGCTCCCTGAAAAGGCTGTTAAGATTCTCATGCAATCTTGCGTATTTTTAATTTTTTTACCAAAGAGAGATTATTAGTTCTGATGCTATTTCCTCCTTTTTACTTTTATGTAACTTATATCACCATATACATACACTGTATAATCATCTCTCTTGTTCTGTAAATATATTCCTGTCAAAATATACTGTACTACTGACACATTATACATTTTAATGAAGATTTAAATGTAGATCTAGTTGTGGGCTAATGCGTTCACTCTATTCTAGGAAACTGTCTGTGAAATTGTGGCAATGTAGAATAATTTGTAAGTTTCATTTGTTGAGCTGCAATAAGAATATATTTTTCAAAAAAGTAATGTAAGAAAGAGTATTTCAGATTAAACACACAAATGCAAGAGGATATCTAAGGTGAAAGATGTTTGTATAATGCTAAACAACCAAAGAAACTGTGGTTTTAGCAAAGGTACTATTGCTCTATTTTATCAAGTGCCAGAAGTTGCATAATGAAAGTCTTTCAGTTTGAAAAAATATAAGTAAAAAAACACAAAAATGCCACCCAGCTGGTAGAGATCTTCCTAATTTTTACCTGATTGTATTTCTGAAGAAATATGGCAGGGCCCTCGTAAATTTTCAACATGAACTGCATTTTTGTTGCCAATTTCCATATCCTTTTAAAAGTGCTGAAGCGTGCATTTGCTATTTATGTTTGCAGTAGACTGAGTACACTTTTACTATTTGTGGTTTTAGAAATTGGAAACAACCAAACAGTGGTGCTATGGTCTAAAAAAATAAATTTTAAACAGCTGTGAGGCAGTATTTTTAGAATGGTAGGAGACCTTCTAAAGCCGGAGTTGTAACTTTTTTTGTACAGCAATACTACAAATAAAGTTTAAATCATGATGCTGTTGTCTTTATACACATGTTCACTTTGTTTGGGGTGAATTTTAGCCAACAGTAGAAGACAATCTTTTTGTAGATGAAACTAATTTGAATACCATTGTGCCAAATCTTTTTAGGCCAGCTACATGAACACTTCCACTAGTTAAAAACAATGCCGGTACTACTACTACTAAGTTTCTGTGCTGACTTTTCATAGTCAAAGCAATTTAGATATTTAATACTCTGAATACTTCTGTGGGACTGAAAGGTAAGGATTTGTTATCCAATTCAACCTAAGGGATAACCGATTCAAAGAGGTAAAATGACTTTCCACAATTCAGGTATCTTTTGAGTACTAGTAATACATCCAGCGTGATTGAATCCTAGAGTTTCTGGTTCGACAGAATAATCACTCTTCCAGAAGTATATTTATACAACTTGCTAAACTGTAAATCAATAATTTCCTTGCCTCTGAAGATGTTAGGTTATGTAATCACAGATACTGTAAGGAATAGTGGTTGTGCAACTCAGTTAGCACCTTTCAGCACCATTGTTATGGGTAGATTGACCTCTCAGTGTGAAATATAATATAAATGCTCTAAAAGGAAATTTCTGGCATATGGGAATATAAATCTTAAAAACCCCATGTTCAAGGATAGATAGGTAGATTTTAAGATCAGAAGGGATTCCATTAGAGCATGCATTTTAGAGACATACTAAATGTCCTGGCCTCAGAATCCAGAACATACCACCAAGCACTGAAAGACTCGGCTCAAGGTTAAGGGAGCAGAGAGGATAGCATGCACACAGGGCTATGAGATGGATTCATGATCAGGACTCTCCTCTTCCTGAGTGCAACCCTTAAGTAACCCAACTTCTATGCAGCCTTCAGAGTTTGTACTAATTGTCGAAGAGGCCCCTGGGAGAGAAAAGGTTTCCCCACTCTTGAGTTAGATTAAAAACTTACTATAATGCAAAGGTGGTTAATTTTTTATTGCTAGAGACTAAGAGCTGGTGGACTCGATCCCAAACCCTTGCGTGCGTCGTTTGTGTGGGTGCGGCTTGCGCGCAGGCTATCCTTCCTGTTGTGCAGGTGCACACGTGGTCCATGTGGGGCTTGCACGCAAGATGCATGTGAGCTGTTTGTGCAGCTCATGGGGTTTGGGATGAAGCCCGATATTACTTGATGGGTAAAACCTTGATAAGACAGTGCTTGAAATTCTGTGAATAGTCTGTCCAAGAGATGAAGTTCAAAGTTAATTATATATTTTTAAAATCAGTTTATTAATTCCTTCAACTTAGCGTATTCATCATTACAATAAGAGTTTGAATTATGCATTTTTTCTGTAGCCCAATTCCAGTTTGTTCATCTTCTATACCTACCTCAGAAAGCCCACTTGTTCAGTGAGCAGTAAATTAATTTATAAGTAAGAAGAAAAAAAAAGGATCAAGAGAACTACCTAATTATATATAGTAGCCTTCATTAATTTAAAAATTTCTTCTCTTCATATTTCATTTAAATAATTTATAGTTACAACATCAGTCATGTTTTTATTAGAGATTAATACATTTTTCTAATAGAGAAAAGAGAGAGATTAATAGAAATTAGTAAATTAATGCGGACAGTTATGTTATGGCTATGGTTTTATAACTATGGCTGTTTTTACACGGACGGAGGTGGGTGGGGGGATGGGTGTTGGATGCAGTGAGTGGAGATGGGTTTTCTGGAGGGTGAGGTGGGTGGAGATGGGTGTGCGATGGGTGGAGGTGGGTGTTGCGCAGAAGCACACACGCACCCCCACCCATCCCACTTGGTGTTCACTTGGGCGAACACCGAGCCGACACCCATCCCACCGCCGGCCGTTTACATGGATGCCCCCGCCCCCCAACACCCACCCAAACACTGAGCCGAGGGTGGCGGGGGAGGCGTCTGTGTAAAAATGGCCAATAAATAATTACTCAAATGAAACATGAAGGGCAGAAATCTCTGAAGGTTAGTTACTACTGGAAATTAAAAAGTAAAAAAAGTTAAACTTCTCTCCAAAGCATAGGTACAAGCGCCGGTGGGGCAGATGAAAGCTGGGCAGGTGGAGCATTCTGAGAAGAATCTGAGCATGAAATGATGGAATTTTTCTGACAGAATGCCAGTAGAGAATGGCACTCACAGAATTACTACTACTACGACTGCTGATTGTTTCTAAAGTGCTACTAATCGTACCCAGTGCTGTACAAACGCACATAATATAAGACAGTCCCTGCTCCAAGGAGCTTACAATCTAGATAAGACATGGACACAGACAGTTAAAACTAAGGCAATAGATGAATCATGGACTACAGGGTGAAGTTTATTCAATAATAGATTTATTCTGATTAAGATCATGATTCATGATTGGGATCATGATTTAAAGGTGACCTCAAAGAGGTGGGCCTTTAGGCAGTACTTGAGAATATGGACAGGGAGGGGGTCAGGTGTACTGCCTCAGGAAGAATATTCCAGGCATGCAGTGCAGTAATATGGAAGGCATGGAGTCCGGAGTTGGCAATGGAGGAGAAGTACCCAGTGTTGGTCTAACTTGGTTTACCTTGAAGCCAGTGGCAGTTTGTCCCAATGGGAGCAGAAATATGTCAAACATTAAGCACTTTTGAAAATCACATCCTTCGTTTTGAGGATAATGCTGCATCGGATCGACCAGGATGCACCCTTTCTCTCATCTGAGGTTCTGTAAGTTGACAATAGATGAGGAGTCATTAGGCTTGATTATTGGTTCTCCTGGTTGGTGGAATAGATCTGCACTAAAAACATATAGATATTAAAGACCTGAGCTAATTTTTTATAAAAGGAGACTACAGTTGGATGCCTAAATCAATAGCCCCATTTTCAAATGGGGTGTATTCCTAGCTGCTCCCATAAATTCATATTAGTTACACCAGATCTAAGGGCCTCAGTTTTGCAGTTAATCTCATTAACGTGGAGCCCCCAAGTGATACGGGATTCACCGCGGGCTGTGGTGACACGTGCAGCCCCAACAGAAGTGACAGGATCGTGACCACCGCCCGGGGGCAATCAGAGAGAACATGGGCCGGGGGAACACAACAGACATGCAGTGGAGACGTGGACCGTGGTTCGAGCCCCAGAATACACCATGGTTGGGGTCAGTTCCTTCCACCGCGGCTGCGGGTTTCCGTTCAGAAGTTACTTTTCATTCACCCCTGCTGTGGTGACCGTTCAGCACACTTCTAGACCTCCTCCCGCCCCGACCTCACGAAGCGTGGTTAGCTTCATCCCGGGCCGCTTTTGACTGTGGTGAACATCTGGATGCGAGCAAACAGACATGCACGGTGCTTTCAGCCCCCCACCCCCCGCGTTTGACTGAGGTTGACTGTGGTGGGCATTCACCACGTCACTTCTGAAATCACCCTAGGTTGCCTTAATTTTGAGCACCAGTTATAAAAGTCTTGGCTGTGGTGTTTTGGAGGTTTGGCCACATTTCTAGGACTAGTAGTTGCTTCCCTTAATTTTAGTTTTTCCAGATTTCTTTCATTAGTAGGTTCTCAAGAGCGCACAAATGAAGGAAATTCATCTTGGTGAAAATTTGCAAGACACTCGTGGTGTAAGGAACGAATGGGGTTAATGTTAGAGGCTCACATTTGTAATTCTGCAGGGTTTTACTCTCTTCTAGATGAAATTGAATGTTTTTGTTTGGAAGCCTGATGTAGAAATAATATTCATTTAATGCAATTGGCTTGGTCTTGTGATCCCAGAAGGAGTCTTCATCTTCTTATCAGTGACTCCAAAATGACAGTGTTTTTGATAGGGCTCCTGTATTTGTATGTGCCTTCTAGGGATGGGACTTCAGGTATAAAATCAGGAATGTTTCTGAATCAAAGCAACCTGACTTCAAATTGGATTTTGAATCATATTGTTTTGGAATCAGTTTTGATCTGAGCAATATGAGGCTAAATCTAATGTCTGCCCCCATCTCTGTCTCCCACAGACCCCTGCCTGGTCTGGATGCTGAGGGGCAGGAATCTGGGAGGGGCAGAGGGCTGTGCAGGAGTGGAGAGAGGGGCGTAGTTGATTTACTTTTTTTCTTAGGCTCCAGAGCCCAAAGCGGTGATCCACAGCACCCGGTACGGCCTTCTTGCAGCCGTCCTGGGAAATAAATACCAAAGAAAATCACTGCTCATGCATAAAATGGCCACTACGGTTGTTCTGTGCATTTAGTTCTACGGCTGTTCTGTGCATTTTGCACCACAAAATGGCAGTTGATCCTCATGCCTGGCTACCAGCTTGGCATGCACAGAACGGCTGCCATTTTCCAAAATGGCGCCCATGCTACTGGTGCCATGTTGGAAAATGGCTGTGCATGTTCAGAACAGCTGTGGCCATTTTGCGCATGTGCAGTGATTTTCTTCAAAAATATTTTCCTGACGCAGCCCCTGAGAAGGTTCTGCAGGGCACTGCTTCGGACTCCAGAGCCAATGTGTGTATTCAGATGTGACGAGGAGGAGGGGCCACCACACTTAGTCCTGATTCAGGGGAAATGTCACTACTATGCTTGGGTTGGCCATAACAAACGTGACATGGGTCAAACCACGACTGGTGGCAGGGAGTCACCCACCATGATTCGCGGCAGGGGAACAAACATGATGATGGCCCCGTTCCGTGATAAACCGCTTCTGAAACCATGTCTGCTACATCTGCGTGCAAACATGGCCAATTAAGGGCAAATGAATCCAAAGCTGTTGTGCGTCCATGCCCGCAGCCGGGCACAGGGTGGACGGGGTAGGAGAGAGCAATGGGTGAGCTCTCATTCAAGGTGAGCTCTCTGATTCAAGGAACGACACCCACCAACTCTGGCAGTTCCAGACAGGAAGGCAGGTCACTCAAGGCCCAGAACAGCTAATGCAAAGGGCAGGTTATCAAAAGGCAGGTCACACAAAAGTAGCAATAATGAAGTACACAAAATAAACGGGTGAAAAGAGCAACAAGCTCAGCCACCAGCCATACAACAGGAATCATGGAGAAGACAAACGGAAGAGAACCAGCACGGGGCCCAGGGGACGTTCCGGGGCCAAAGGGCGGGGTGGTCTAAGCACAAGGGGAACGCAGGTGGCTCACACAGCTCCCCCACCAACAGAAGGGCACAGTCACAAGGGAGGGGCAGGGACCAGCCAGTGGGAGTGATGGTATACGATGAGGCGTGGGAGGCTAATCAGAGAGTGCACCAGCTGGCACGCGCCCAGAGCGCTCGATGGAGCTGGCCGAGAGGGTACTGGCTGTGCCTCCCCAGAGCAAGCTATCAATAGCAGCAAGGTGCCTGCATGATGCTGTACAGTCCGTGGACAGTTAACGTTCCCAGTAAAGTACATCGTCAAGCAGAGTGCAGAAGTCCATGCACAGGGCATGCCCCCTGGAACCAGTGGCCTCAGGCTGGGTCAGAAGTGGTCAGGTCCAAGGTGTCTGTGACCAGGGGGGGTCGCATGCCCACAAGCTCGACATAGGAGGATCACTGGTACATGCCCCTCTGATACCCCAGCTCCCCCATATGGTAAGCGGCCAAGTAGTAAGGCTCAAAGGGGTCCCCAATGACCAAGCCCACCTGCACATCTGGCTGTGTCCATACCTCGTAGAACACTCCGAGTTCGGCCTCTGAAGGTTCCTCCCGTAGGTACAGACTGCTGGGGGGGCGGGGGGAGTAGCTCAAGCAGATGATTCAGGCAGGGACTGCCCATGGCTGCAGGCACCCAGGAGGGCACGGACAAATAATAGCCCCAGAGACAGCCCCTTGGTAGCAAGGTAGTGGCAATAGTCAGGCAGACCACAGATCTCTGTAATGCGAGGGTTTCAGCAGGCCTCCAGGGAGTCCCAGAGCCATGGGTGGGTGGTGGTGCAGCGTTTTCAAACAGTTGGAGCTCCAGATCGTGAGCCTGGCACCAGCACTCGGGGCCGCTAGCGGGGTGGTCGAGCTAGTTGAGCTCAGTGCTCAGAAGGTCATAGCCAGCTTGGGCAGTACCTGGCAACCCCAACAGCTGCTTAATGTCCTGTCTGTGCCATAAGTCTGCCAGCGACATGGTGGCCCACACGCTCCAATCCGTGGGAGCAGACAGTCCCTGGGAAGGCGGAACAGAAGCGGAAGCAACGGCAGACATGGCCAGGGCAAGCCGAGCAGGGATAGAGTGAAACCTGGGGCAGCTGTGGGAAAGGAAGGCAGACAGTTGATTCCCCCACCGCTCCAAGGTCAGAAGATAATGATGGCATGCAGACACCAAAAGCAATGCCAAGGAAGGAGATGGGAAACCAAGGTGGGGGTGGCGAAGGGAAAGGTACGCACAAGCAGGCTATAGCCACCCGGCCTCACCATGCAGCTGGTGAGCGAGGAGGGTGTGTGTGTGATACGAAACACCGCATAGGGAGGAAGGAAACAAGAAAGGATATGCACCTGCTCACATGAAGACTTTGTGCTTAGATGCTCACATATCAAAGGGAAGGGTTCCCATACACAGCAGAAAGGTAACAGTTCCTTATGAAGGCTCCACGATACATAAACATACAGAAAGCTGTCCCCCACCTCCTACTGGGGGTGGAGAGCGAGATCACACATGACAGTGGCCAGCACCTGATCCAAAAGGACAGGGCCTGTGGGAGCAATGGAGTCTTAATCAGCAGCACAGCTGTGCAGATAACTGTGTGCCTATTTAGCCTGTTTCCCAGCAGCTGCAATCCAGCACTGGTTTGCCTCAGAGCAGTACGGTGTACAACTACCCTGTGGTTGAGTTAGCCTTCCTGCTCTTTTTTTCAGACAACCCCACCATGGATGCAGGGCAGGTTGTTGCCCGTCGGCTCCTCCTGCACTGCATCATGGAGTGGTATCAACAGCAGGAGATGCACATGCAAGTAGGGCTGTAGCGGAATGTCGCAGCAGTAGCTATTTCTGCCGGAAACAGCGTTTCCACAATTAGTGGTACGGCGTGGCAGAAGCTTTCATTCCGCTAGTTTCATTCCGCTACTTCTGCAGTTTTGCTAATTTCATTCCGCTACTTCCATTCCGCTACTTCCACAGGCTTCGCAAAATAGCGGAAACATGACATTTTCCCTACTTCCGCCATTCTGCCAGCACCACAAAATAGTGGAACAGCAGTTTCCCGACAGTTTCCGCAATTTTTCTGCAATTTGCAGAATGCCGGCGGAATTAGCGGAATGTCCACAGGAAAGCCACGGTGTGGCGCGGGCAATTCCAAAATAGCGGAATGGAATTGCGGCGCAGTAACAGCTGCTGCTGCATCCGCCCTACATGCAAGCATGTGTTGATTAACATCGGCTGTCCTGCATGCTCCTTCAGTACCGTACCAAGCTGCAGGCCTTCATCTACAGACACACTTTCAGGCACTGCCAGCACAGGGCTGGTCGCCAGGCATATGACCACCTTTGGTCCGTGCAGAGGATCATCTCAGCATGGCGCCGGAACAATGCCCAGCTGAGGAGGATCGCCTGGAGTCTGCAATGGTGCATTGCAGTTGCTTCCAGTGGCATCTATCTGGTAATGTCCATCCACCCTGCCACTGGTGTGTGGGGTGGGGCCTATGCCCTTCCCTTGCACGGTCGACTGCATGTCTCCTCCTGACACACACACCCCCGCGCCTTGGGTGCCCATTGGTAACCATTGCGTACCTTCATTAGGTGGTGGTGGGGGCTCTCTGTGCCATGACATGTCTCCCTGGCGATATTGGCCTCTTGTGGGATTGCGAGCTTTAGGGTTGTGTATGCCCCCTTTTGCAACTTTCTCTCCCCCTCCCACCCTAGCTTCTCCTGACCTCCTTGTCCCGTTCCCCGTTGAACTTTCAGTTCCTACTTTCCTGGGCATCAGTGGCAGCTTCCATGGCTGCTTGGGTGCTCCCATCCTCCTCCTCCTCCTGAACATTTTTGGTTATGGAATGTTGGGAAAACTGTTATGTTCTTCTTGCCATTATCTATTAGTGGCCCCTGCCCGTGTCCCACTGCCCTGTTCCCTCCTCTTCGGTGTCGCTTAACCTCAGACCTTGACTCTGTGTCTGGTGGCCCCTGCGACTTCATGGTGGCTTGCGTCAGCTCTTCGGGGGCACAGCTGGTGAGGGTCATGAGGGTTTCACTTTCTGATTTCCCTAAGTCTGAGGCTGCCTGGCTCCTGGCTGCCTGCTGCACCTGGTAGTGGGTAGTGGCTGATGGCCCTGTCTCATCATCAGTGGGTGGGGGGCAGGCTGAACACACGGGTGTGGTCTCCAGCGGCATGGGGTGTGTGTGACTCTGTGGCCCGGGGGGTGACTCTGGAAACTACTGACCAGTAAGCTTGATGTCTGTGCCGGGCAAAATGGTGGAAACCATCATTAGGGACAGACTTACAGGGCATGTTGACAAACATGGCTTAATGGGGAAGAGTCAGCACGGATTTAGTAAAGGTAAGTAATGTCTCACTAACCTGTTGGAATTCTTTGAGGGTGTGAATAAGCATGTGGACAAGGGAGACCCAGTAGATATATAGTGTACCTGGATTTCCAGAAAGCACTTGATAAGGTCCCTCATGAGAGCCCCTTGAGAAAATTAAAAAGTCATGGAATAGGAGGTAGTGTCTTACTATCAGGGCCCCGATTCTTCTGCAAAAAAAATTCTGAAATTCTGCGACCCAAAATAGAAAATTCTGCGACCCAAAATGGATAATTCTGCGACCCAAAATGGAAAATTCTGCGACCCAATAAAGTTACAAAACCAGTCTAGTAAAATTAAAAATGAGTTCTTTAATAGCAGTAATGACATCTTTATAATTAAAACAAAACATTTATTTACATATTTGCATTAA
>QEPC01012829.1:1452724-1472867 GCA_003113815.1 Sphenodon punctatus
GAGGCAGCAGCGGCGGCGGTGATCCCAGCGGCGGCGGTGGAGGCAGCAGCGGCGATCCCAGAGGCGGCGGCGATCCCAGCAACGGAGGCGGCGGCGGCGATCCCAGCAGCGGAGGCGGAGGCAGCAGCTGGTCCTTGATTGGCTGGTCCTTGGCTGTCCTTGATTGGCTGGTCCTTGAGCTCACTGCCAAGGAAGGGAAATCCCGCGGGGATTTCCCCAGTTTCTGCGAGAATCCTGCCTAGGGCAGGATTCTGCGCACATTCCGCGAATCGCGGGAGCGCGGAAGACTCGGGGCCCTGCTTACTATGGATCAGAAACTGGTTAAAAGATAGAAAGCAAAGTGTAGGATTAAATGGTCAGTTTTCACATTGGAGAGATATAAAAAGTGGTGTGCCTCAGGGATCTGTATTGGGACCGGTGCTGTTTAATGTATTCATTAATGATTTGGAAAGGGGTGTTTAAGAGTGAGGTGATCAAATTTGCAATCGACACCAAGTTATTCAAGGTAGTTAAAACACGAGCAGACTCTGAGGAACTGCAACAGGATCTTACAACACTGGGTGCCTGGGCAAATGAGATTTAATGTGGACAAGTGCAAAGTGGCTCTTAGGTGCACGTAGGGAAAAATAATCCAAACTATGCATACAAAATGCTGGGTGCTAAGCTAGGCGTTACCACTCCGGAAAAGGATCTGGGGGTGGTTGTGGGCAATACAATACAATACAATGAAATCCACAGCGCAGTGCGCAGCAGCAGTCAAGAAAGCTTGTTCCCCTCCCTGTGGGAGGAGAGGGGGCGGGAAACTCCACAGACTTCTGGGGGTGGGGGACATTAGCAGTGCACTGTCTGGCCAAAAGGCTCTTAGGTGAGGCCCTTAGGTGAGACCCTTAGTGAGACTGGGGGGTGGGGGCGACTCTGGTGGTGGGTGGTGAAGGGGGTATTATTGAAGTTCATTTTTGTTTTTTGTTTGTTTTGTTGGGAGGTTATTGGGAAGATCTCCTGCCCCAGTGAGAAGGGGGCCAGAGTGGGATTGGGTTAGGGAGGGGAGGGACATTTCCCTCAGTGTGTGGGGGGGGAATGTTCTGGGGTGTGTGTAAATCCCACTTGGTGAGAGGAAGTGGGATGGTGGGTTCATGGGGGTGGGGATCTCCCTTATTGGCTGGGCAGAGCAGATGGGAGGTAGGGATCTGTCTGGGGGGGGGGCAGCCGTAGAGGTTGTGATGGGGCAGGGAAGATATGGTCCCTTTGGGAGGGGTGTGAGACCTGACCTGTGAGGGGGAGGGAGGTACTTGGTGCCTGTCCCTCTCACACACACACACACCCCGGCAGGTGATGAGGTGGTTTGAGATCAGAGGACCCAATACCTGTGTCTGACGCTGCTGAATGTGAAGTCGGTCGTTAATAAATGTTCCACAGTCTGGGAGTTAATCCTGGACTGTGATGCCAACCTCGTGTATTACAGAGACTTGGCTGTACGATGAGTTGGGGCCTATTTTGTCTGACCTTGTTCCAGCCAGGTACTCGGTGCAGCACCAGCCTCGGTCAGAGGGACAGTGGTGCGGTGTAGCCATTATTTTAGGGATTTGTGTTCTGTCAGGAGGTATCGGGTGCAAGCCATATCGGGAGTGGAGGGCCTCCATCTTGTGTTTGATTTGGCGAGGGACAGAGTGAGGGTGCTGCTGGTATACCGTGCACCTATCTGTACAGCAGCATCCCTACACGCTCTGATGGAGCTGGTGTTGGACGTGGTGTTGTGCTCCCCAAAGACTTTGGTTTTGGGGGACTTTAGCATTCACGCTGATGCCGGTCTTGGCAGGCGGAGCGTGAGTTTATGGCTGCCATGGCAACCATGGGCCTGTCCCAAATTGTCAATGGCCCAGTGGCATGATGGGAGACATACCTTGGACCTGAGTTTTTGCACTGGCCTTGAGGCGGGGGTTCTGTTGATGGGGGAGGTGTCAGCAGAGCCCTTGTCATGGACAGATCATTACCTCCTGTGAGCATGTCTCCTGGTTCATGTCTGTCCCTGGAGGGATGTGGAACAGATTCAGATGGTTCACCCCTGGAGACTAATGAAACATGAGTGGTTCTGGAATGCTCTTGAGGAGATACCCTCTGATCTCGATGACCTCGTGGCACTGTGAATGCTTTGTTGGTGGTGGTGGCCATTGACTGGACTGCGCTGCCGGTGGTGACTCCTCAGGCCTCCATGGTTTACGGAGGACCTGAGGTTGTTGAAGTGTGAGGGGGGGTGGTTTGAGTAACGGTGGTGCCGTTCGCGTGCTGAAGCCGACGGATTGTGGCATAGAGCTAATTTACGTGCCTATGCCATTGCTGTAAGGTTTTTTTTGCTGCCCGTATAGCCTCTGCTAAATCTCGTCCAGTGGAGCTTTTCAGGGTGGTGAGGGGTTTGGTCGGTCCTCCCTCTCTCTACCTGGAAATGGAGTCATGTAGTGCCCGCTGTGACATGTTTGTTGATTATTTTGTAGAGAAAATCACCTGGATTCACTAGGACTTCGACACCGCACTGTTGGCTTTGACTTATAAAGCCATATATGGCCTTGACCTGACTTACCTGCAGAATCACCTCACTCCCATACTCTAGCAACCTCTGCGGTCTACAGGAAATGCCGTTCTCAAGGTCCCCCATGTTGCTCAGGGAGCCACTATGGAGTGGGCGTTCATGGTAGCCGCACCTAGGCTGTGAAACTCCTTCCCAGCCGAGGTCCAGTTGGCCTCAGATCTCCCTTCCTTTTGCCGTATCTGTAAGACGTGGCTGTTCTGCCTGGCTTTTGGCAAGGGAGGTGGGGTGTGTGGGTTAGGGTTGGGGGAGGATTGGTTCTGTTTTCCTTCATTTATTGTTTTATGGATTTTATGTGTTGATGTGAGCCGCCCCAGGCTGCCTGGAGCAGGAGGGGCAGAATAGAAAACTATTTAAATAAAATAAAATAAATAAAATGGTGTAGCCCTGGTGCCGTCCCCTTTTAGACTGGTCCCTTTAAATCTCCTGCTGCTGCTGGGCTGCTGGGTGGTTGTTCGACAACCGCGTTCAGCGCGCTTACCCCCTTTGGGGCAGGGTTTTCTGACCATGGGTTGTGTTGGACGAACTGACGTGACGGTGCGCCTTACCACACTTTGCCCCAATCGTGGTAACAGCCACCATGGGTTGTTCTCCTCGGTTTTCCGTCCGCCCGAATGATGGTAGGCGCTACCATGGATCGGGGTGGCAATGGGGTAATGTGTGGTAGACATCTGACTGCCGGCAAACACATGTGACAGTGAGTCCTGCCCTGGCGGGGGAGGGGAGTGTGATATGTATGGTTAAGTGTGGTAGCATCACATCTGAAAACATCCTATGAAATAAGGTAAGTAAATAAACTACTACCCCTGTCTCCACCCCTGTGCAGCCCCTCTGCTCCCAGTTCTGCTTTTCCTGGACCCCTGCCCAGCACCCACCACCACCAGTCTCCTACCCTGCCCGCCCTCGCCAGCACTGCTGTGGCAGGCAAGGGTAGTGGTCCAGGGGAGGTGGGCACTGGGCAGGGGCCTGGGGGAGGCAGAGCTAGGGGCAGGATAGGTTTGGCACATGGAAGCTCAAAAACTTGGAGCGCTGCCAGCACCACGCCAAGGACTTTTGATGCCCACCGCGGGATTCAAAACTTTTGGGGTTGTATCGGTAAGGATCGGATTGGTTCGTATCAGTACGATTCGTCCACAATCAGACAAATCGTATTGATCTGATTCCGATCTTCCCAACCCTAGTGCCTTGATATGGGCATTGTTCTCATAGATGTATGGATCCTTACTCAACTGAGGATTACTGGAAATAGTTACTCATAATGATTGTTACAAATACTTTTTCCTGACCTTCACCAGAACGGTTATAGAGCTGTTGGCTAGATTTTGGGGCAAATGAAGTTGCATGTATTAATAAGTAATACTTTATATTTCAGAGTGCTGTACAAATATGAGCATCATTAGCTACTTATTCCTTTCCGGGAGTTAAGTATTATTATTAGGGATGGGACTGTGGGCAAATCGGTTTTCTATCGGTATTGGATCTCCATTTATTGTATCTGTCGTATCTATCGGTAACAGATCTTTTAACATTGCGGTTTTCGCCATTGACTTCAGTGGGGAAAACCACAATGTTAAAAATCTGATAATGTAAAAGAGCCGATATTGCCAATACTGAGAATTATCTGTTTTATTGGAGTAGAACCAAGAGCACCATTATCGACCACACTTGGTTCTTGACAATACGGATAGTCCCATCCCTAATTATTATCATCATCCCAATTTTAGATAAAACAAAGATTAAATGATTTGCCAGGAATCATACATTGAGAAAGTAACCCTTGACTAGAATCACTCCCAGAAATCTTTGGATGGAGGGTTGCTGCGGGGCGAGGAATGGGGAAGGTTGTTTAACAATTTCCCAACTGGCAATTTAATTGGGAGCCAGTGGTTTAGTTGAAGTAGTAATTCCTGGGGCTACCTGGAAGTGCTCTACTCTTTCAGGTGTAGGTGCATTCGCCCCGTCACAGAAACAACCCTCAGATTCCCCGCCGGGATCACTCCGGCATGGCCAACAGATGTGCCGGGGGATCCCGGCGGGGAATCGGGGAGGGGGCGGGGTCGCATGGTGCAACGTGCGGCCGCACGGCCCCGCCACACTCCCTCGCCGCCTGCGATGTGGGGAGACAGGCGGGCGCCGCGGCCAATACGGCCGCAGCGCCCGCCTGAAATGACCACGGGCCGGAATCCCGGTAGGGATTCCGGGCCGTGATCGCCATCCAGACGTGACGGGCCCCTTCATCCCTGCTGGGAATCTCCTTCACCGCGCTATTGGCGCCGGCCCTGGCCCCGTGGATTCAGCCGATCATGTGGTGAATGTGATTCCCGGCAGGGATTGAGCGTGGTGAAGATCTGGGGGGGAACTTCCGGTTCCCCAACAGACGTTACTGGACCATTGCCCACCACAGGGTATTTTGACTGTGGTGGAGCGTGATCTCGTAACGTCTGAAAATACCCTGTCTTTTCTGTAGACCTATGCTGGTTTTGAATTCAAGCTACCTGAATTTTCACTAGGGATACGAATTTCCAACCCAAGCTCAGCCACTAGAATTACTGCTTTTCCTGGATTATTGAAGGATTATTATTTCTTCCATTAATTTAGATACCGGTAGTTTTTCCAATTGATGCTGCGCTCTACTCTTTCAAGCGTTGTCTAGATCTCGGTAAATAGTTTAATAGAAGATTTCTCATGTTCTTGCTTTAACCTCCGGCTTCTAGTTCCTTATGTCTCTTCTTAGGAAATGTCTCTTCTGCTATCTCCCTTGTTAGACAACACTACTATACCTCCTGCATTGAGTCCTGTTCTGGGGACCCTCGCCGCCTGTTCTCTACCTTTGACTCCCTCCTCAAGCCTCCCTGTCCTCCCCCTCCTTCTTCCCTTTCTGCTCAGGATCTTGCCTCCTTCTTCACCTCCAAGATAGACAAGATCCGCCTCGACATCGCTTCCCACTCCTCTCTTCCCACTCCCACCCCTCTCCCTCCTCCCCCTCCTTCTCTCATGTCCTCCTTCTCCCCTGCCTCCCTTAAGGAAATCTCCTCTCTGCTCTCCTCCTCCAACCCTTCCACTTGCCCCCTTGATCCCATTCCTTCCCGCCTCCTCACCTCCATTACTCCCACTGTCGCCCCTTCCTTCCTGCACATCATCAACCTCTCCCTCTCTACTGGCTCTTTCCCTTCTGCCTTCAAACATGCCACAGTCTCTCCTATTCTCAAAAAGTCCACTCTTGACCCCTCTGACCCTTCTAGCTATCGTCCTGTCTCACTCCTTCCTTTTGCTTCCAAGCTGCTTGAACGTGTTGTCTACTCCCGCTGCCTTGACTTCCTATCCTCCAACTCCTCCCTTGACCCCCTCCAATCTGGCTTCCGCCCCCTTCATTCTACTGAAACTGCTCTCGCTAAGATCACCAACGATCTTCTGGTGGCTAAATCTAAACGTCTCTATTCCATTCTTGTCCTCCTTGATCTCTCTGCTGCCTTCGATACTGTTGACCACTCACTCTTGCTGGATTCCCTTCACTCCCTTGGCTTTTGTGGCTCTGTCCATAACTGGTTCTCCTCCTACCTCTCTGACCGCTCCTTTAATGTGTCTCTCTCCAACTCCGCCTCCTCCTCCTTCCCCCTCTCAGTTGGTGTTCCTCAAGGCTCTGTTCTTGGCCCTCTCCTCTTCTCGATCTATACCTCATCCTTAGGCAAACTCATTGCCTCCCATGGCTTCCAATACCACCTCTATGCTGATGACACTCAACTCTATCTCTCTACTCCCTCTCTCTCTCCCTCTGTTCAAGCTCGTCTCATCAACTGTCTCTCTGACATCTCTACCTGGATGTCTCAACGTCAACTCAAACTCAACATGGCTAAAACTGAACTCCTTATCTTCCCCCCTCATCCTTCCTCTCCTTCCTCACTGTCAATAACTATTGATGGAGTCACCATCCTGCCTGTCCCCCAAGCCCGTAGCCTAGGCTTCATCTTTGACTCAGCCCTTTCTTTTAAACCCTACATTGACTCTGTTGCTAAATCCTGTCGCTTCTCCCTCCATAACATTGCTAAGATTCGCCCTTTTCTCTCTGTCTCGTCTGCCAAAACTCTTGTTCATGCTCTGGTCATCTCTCGCCTCGATTACTGTAACCTCCTTCTCACTGGCCTTCCCCGGTCTCACCTTTCTCCCCTCATCTCTGTCCAAAACTCTGCTGCCAGGGTCATCTACCTCGCCAGTCGCTTCGACCATGTGCAGCCCCTCCTCTCTTCGCTTCACTGGCTTCCCCTTCCTGAACGAATCCTGCACAAGCTCCTAGTCTTCACCTATAAAGCTCTTCACAACCTTGCTCCCCCCTACCTCTCTGCACTTATCGCCCTCCATACTCCAGCCCGTGCACTTCGCTCCTCCTCTGTCCCTTCTCTCACCCTTCCACGCCTTCCCTGCTCCCCTAAGCGCCTTCGTCCCTTCTCACTTGCTGCCCCCCATGCCTGGAACTCCCTCCCTGTCCACATCCGCCTTGCCCCCTCCCTTCATACCTTCAAATCTCTCCTTAAAACTCACCTCTTTCGCTCTGCTCTGTCTGACTCTTTATCCTGCTGAGCCACTATTCCTATACCTACGGTCGGTTTACCCTTATCCTTGCCACATGGACCTGCCTGCTGTCATTCTCATCGTAACCAAGCCAAGTACGTGCACTTGAGACCTCGCATCTTCATGAATGTTAGACCCCTTGTCTCTCCCTCTGTTCCCCTTCCTATGTCTCTCCCCAGCTCCTGTCTCTCAGATTGTAAGCCCTAGGGGCAGGAACCGTGTCTATTTTATTACTTTGTAAAGTGCCAGGTACACTGCTGGCACTATATAAATGTTTGTTAATAATAATAATAATAATAATTAATATAATAAAATATTGGAAATATCACACCAGCAAGCCCTATAAATCATCTTGGTCTCAAAGTGGATCTTGTTTGTGCTTATGTTACCATAATTTATTTAATTTCTTTCTTCATATATCACAGGAAAGGTTTTAGGTTTGTTTAACTTGGCCACAGTCTAATGAATGGTAATTTTGTGGGTCAGCTAACCATAATTTCCAGATTTTAGAAAAAGTATTGCATTATCTAGGTCCTTCCTTAACACCTATTAATTATTCTGTGATGTCAGCAGATTCCTTATCTGTAAAATCCAAAAGATAAAGAAATTATTTGGTAAGTTAATTAATATAGACGGTTCTCTTTCTGAAGGGTCTTGGCTTTAAGGACCTTAGTTAGATTTCCCCTACAAATAGTTTCTTCTGGAAAGGGTGCTGTTTTCTTTGGTCTAGAGGGCTTCCTTTTGGAATTTCTGAGCTGTGACCAGTTGAAATGTCTTTGTGTGGTCTCTTGTGGGAGGGATTGAAAAGGGGACCTCACCCCTAGAAGAGCAACTACAGATTTCCTTTTTCAAATTCTATCTTTTCGTTTCCTTCTTAGCTTTAGCCAAATGCTTGGATTGGGTGATGGATCTGTATTTGAAGATCACGTCTTAAGAAGGGTCATTCCTACTTAAAACTCCTTAAATTAACACATAGGTTGGTGATAGTCTCAATCTGTCAAATGGGTAAAAAAATAATGTTATTTTGTCAGTTTTATTGTACGCCTATTTTAAGATCTGCTTTTTTAGAAGATTTGAAAACTTTCTTACCTGTCACAAGAGCCCAAACCCTCCTTTATCTTGGCAGCTCATTCAAAGCAGTTCTTTCTTGCTCTGTCCTTGAGCTCACTCATAGAAGAAACTTTGTTTAAGGAGAGACTCTATTTTAATTAATTTATTTATTTGTTTGTTTGTTACATTTTTACCTCGCCCTTCTCCAAGGACTCAGGGTGGCTTACAACATAAGAAATGTCAAATACAATCAAATAGATTTAAAATCCCTTAAAACCCACACCATCCCAACCAACCAACCAACCACCCCACCGTTTATCCCCACTTGCCATCCACCAATCCTCCCAAAATCCTTCTATCCAAGCCCACCCAGCCCTATTCCTGACCACCAAACACCTGGTCAAACAAAAAGGTCTTACATCCCCTCTGGAAGATGCTCGTGGTTAGATGAATCTCCAAGGGAGGAAGTTCCATAATTATGGGGCAGCAATTGAGAATGCTCCCCTGTTTGGCCTTGTTGTTGTAGCAACTTCATGGCAACCCCATGGGCAGTTGGCACTCACAAGAGGGTTTCCCCGGCCGACCTCAGAGGCCATGACGGTACATAGGGGAAGAGACGTTCTTTCAGATACCTGGGGTCCAAGCCATTTAGGGCTTTATCGGTTAAATCCAGCACTTTGAATTGTGCCTGGAAGACTATTGGCAGTCAGTGCATACTTGGCACTGGTGTAATGTGCTCCCAGCGACCCACACAACAAAATCCTGCCCTGACATGCGCGCGAGAAAACATGGCAGATCCCCTTTGCACCGACTCTTTTCCTGTCATCCGGCTCCTCCTCACTGGTGCGTCTTCCCTTGCTGTTGTCTCTGAAGATGTTAATATGGCCTGAGTCAGAGACTCTGTGCCAGAGTCAGGCATAGACTTCCAGGCTACCAGCCGTTAAAGGGCCAGTTTCCTGCCCCATTCTTGGTTATGTCTCTGCTGTATTTTTACTTTGCCTGATGGACTGGCTCTGCAAAGCCCTTATCCAGTCTTTACTCAACCTGCTGCTGGCACCTTCTGCTCTTAAAGGGGCAGCAGCCCTACAAGGCTGGTAAGTGGGGTAGCTGCTTGCCTGCGTACTGTCCGCTCAGACATAGAACTAAACTGCTCAAATGTGGAACTTGACATGGAACACCCTATGGGCATAGCCGTATCTAACGTTGCTGAGAAACATATTTATTTTATTTTGAATTTAAATGCTGCCCTTCTTATAGAGGCTCAGGATGGCTCACAATCATAAAAAATAAAATAAAAATTCAAACAATAAAAGTTCCCACCCTCCCCTCAGAACTTCCCTCAAAAACCCTACCCAAAACCCCAACCAACCTGTATTGCTGCCCGCCAAATGCTTTTCCAAATAAAAATATTTTCCACTACATTCAGAAGATGCTTAGGCTCAAACGAACCTCCTAGGGAAGGACGTTCTACAAAACCATGGCAGCAACCGAAAATGCCTTCCTGTGCAACCCCATTCCATGGACAAGGGTAACATGCAGGCTGCAAGAGGGCACTGCTGACTGTCCATGGGGCCACAATGGAGCATGGTAGGACAGGCTATCTTTCAGATATATGGGACCCAGACCATTTTAGAGCTGTAAAGGTCAAAAACAGCACCTTGAATTGTGCCTGGAAAGTTATAGGCAGCCAGTGCAGACTTTGGAGGACCAGTGTAATGTGCTCCCAGCAACTCATCCCTGAAAGGAACTGAGCCGCTGAATTTTACATCAGCTGCAGCCTCCGAACAGTCATCCAGGGCAGCCCCCCATAAAGCTTGTTACATTAATCTAGCCTCGAGGTGATGAAAATATGTATGACAGTGGCCAAATCCAAATCAGAAAGAAAAGGCTTTAACCTTCTCACCAGATGGAGTTGATGAAAAGTGCTACTGGCCACCACTTCTGCCTGGTATTCCAGGCACAGGGTGGGATCCAAAAGCAGTCCAAGCCTGTGAATGTGATACAACAGAGGGGGACGGACCCCATCAATAACAGGCGTCTCAATTCCATCCAAATCACAAGACTGACTGGCCATCATCACTTCAGTTGTGTCAGAATTCAGCTTCAGTAGACTTACCCTCATCCAGTCACTGACAGCAGCCAAACACTGAGTAAGCACGGAGACTGCAGGACCTGGGTTGCATGAAAAAGAGAGGTAGAGCTGAATACTAGCAGCATATTAATATCTCCCCCGAAACCTCCAAATGACCTCACCCAGCAGTCTCAGATACACATTGAACAAGAGGGGAGACGCAATAGAACCCCGCGGAACATCACAAGGGAGGTCCTGAAGGGACGACGAGCAATTACCCATCACCACCTGCTGAGACCTCCCTGACAGGAAGGAGTGGGAACCACTCAAAAGCAGTCCTGCGCACCCCTGCCTGATCCTTCAGTTGTGTCAATAACGCCTCATGATCAACTGTATCAAAGACCACTGGAAGATTTAACAAGATCTAGAAGGTAGAATTCTCGTTGTCCATTTCAAGGTGCAGATCATCGACCAAAGCCACAAGCGTCGTCTCCTTGCCATATCCAGGACGAAAACCTGACTAAGATAGGTCTAGGAATTCGATAGCATCGAGATGAGCCCAGAGCTGCCAGTCGACCACCTCTTCAATAACCTTGAGGAGTCAACATCTAAAGATGGTTTCTTAAGCAGTGGCTGGACCATCGCTGTTTTAAGGGCATCCAACACTCTCCCATCCCATAGGGAGGTGTTGACAGCCCCAGTCGACAACGACCCGAGTATGGGCAAGGATCTAATTCACAACTGGTTGCAGCGATTTTGTCTGCAAAGTAATTAATAAAAATGTCACAGCGACCAGTAGATGACTCTGTGTCCTGGTGGAGGCAGGCCAGGTTAAACAAGCCCTCACCACCTGGAACAACTCCTCTGGAGGAGACTTTGCAGATGGTATGATAGCAGAGAAGAAAGCTTTCTCTGCTGCCATCACAGCCACAGCATAGACCCTCAAAATTAAATATATTTCTGTTTTATTGCACTGGCCTTCTGGCCCTGTCAAACATACAATCCATACAAATATTATATGACAAAAATAAATTTTAAAAGTTAAAATATTATAATATACATAAAACAAGTTCCTTTTGGTACTCAGCCAAATTAAATTTTATTTCACCCCCCCAGACCTCAACTCCTCAAATTGAGTTTAGGTCCTAGATCAGGAAATAACCCTAGCAGGGGAAAGAAACTATCTTAATCTAGTAAGGGGGACTCTCAAGGGGCAAATGGGGTATCACAGACCATATCATGGGATATCACAGGCTATAGGCTATCCCTGTAGCACCCGAACTGCACGCGGCTTCCTTGTGTTACAAGCAAAGATAGCTACTGCCTTTGAAATTTCCGGGACACCATCTCTCAAAATAATTAATTTTTGCACAACTGTTATCCCCTGCAGAGTTCCAACCGCGGTCCACATCTTTACTCTCACTTCCTCATATAAAGGGCAAAACAATAGTTAACGGGGAAGGTCCTCTACGGATTCTGTTCCGCAAATACACAAATGCTCAGCATATTCACGTCCCTCATACCTCCCACGCAGCACCTCAGTGAGCATAGTTTGGCATCTCAACGAGGTAAAAGCACGCCTCAGCTTCGGCACCTGCAGTCCATCCAAATAGACAGGCCTATCAATCCCTGCTGCCCAATACTTATACCATGGGGCAGCCTTCTCATCCATTATCATCCCTCTTCTTTGTTGCAGACTCACATCCCTAATCCTAGCAATCAGAGGTTTTAAGCCCTGCTTAAGGGAAATAGAGGGAAAAAAATTGATCGAAAAACTCATCTTATTAATCTTCCTCTGGACTCTCTTCCACTGCTGATTACCAGAGCTATTTACATTTGCATATCCTTCTACCAAACATAGCTTTACCAGGGAATCAGGGTGCAAAAAATGGGCTTTAAGCCAGACTACCAGCAAGAGTCTGTCACATCTCACTTCCAGGGGTTGCAGACCCGCCTCTAGACTAACCATTGCTGAAGAGGTAGAAACAGGAACCCCTAGCAATTTTTTCACAAATCTATTTTGTATAGCTGCCAGCGGCTTCACATTATGCCAATCTCCCCCCCAAATAGGTGCTCCATATCTTACTACCAACCTTTGCAGTAAAGGCCTTAAGGGCAGGCGCCAACTGCTGCGCTTCTGTTCTATAATAAAACCTAGTTAACATCAGAACAGTAGGGGCTACGGCTTTCTTCATGACTTCAGCTGAATGTGCCACGCCCCATTAAAGGAGTATATTAGACCAAGGTATGTAAAATGTCTGACTTGTTTAAATGCCTTTCTCCCTATAAACCAACTGTAGGTCCTAAATATTGGGGCAAAAACCATAACTTTAGACTTCTCATAATTAATCATTAGACTCTCTGTAGCACTAAGGGAATCAAAGTCATCCAATATTCTCTTTAAACCCAGTCAGGATGTGGAAAACCGCACTGCATCATCAGCATGGAACAGGGATGAAATCCTCTTATTCCCAACCTTTGGTGCCATATATCTCCTGTTATCTCTCAAACTTAAGATGAGATTATTAACATATAAATTAAACAAAGGGGGGGGGGGCAGAAGGCAACCCTGTCTAACACCCTTTCAGACTCTAACATCATTTGACAATACACTTTTATTATTTATCCAGACCCTCAAAAAATTAATCTATGCCTCAATTGGTAGACTTCAGCACGTGTCAATCTCCACCTGTGCTATAACCACCTGCCCTCCCTCTTCAACCACCTCAGGTCTTCTGTATACCAGGGAGACCTGTGGTGACGAAGCTGTGAGAGCGGACACCTGGGTGCAACCATGTCAATGGCCATGATCTAAACTAAACTGCCTAGCTGAGTCAGACCAATGGTCCATCTTAGCCCAGTATTGTCACAACCTGACACGGCAGCAGGGGTTTCCAAATCGGCTCTTCCAGGGTCTCCGGCAGAGGCCATCCCGGCATGCTACCTGAGACCCCTCCAAGCCCCCAGCAGGGGCCTCCCCCAGGTGTGCTACCAGAGGTCCTGAGGTGGAGATGCCGGGGATTGAACGTGGGACCTCTTACCACTTGAGCTATGCCCCCCCCCTCCAACTGATTTGAGTTCCCAGCCCGCACCACCTGGGACAATTCCAGTCCAGATACCTCGACCAGCCAGGTCTCTGTAATGCATATGAGGTTAACGAGGCTCTCTGCTATGAAGTGCATGGACCATGAGTTCGTTTCCATGGACAGCAACCAGTGCAGGCCTGGCCCCCTTGATAGTGTGCTCCTCCAGCCCTTCCCTCTTTCTCACTCACAAAGACTGACTGGGCTCTAAGCCATCCATGTTGCACAGTGTCACACACACGTCTCAAGCTTTCCTTCCATGGCTGCTGAATTCCATAAAAAAGGACAAAGGGTGTGATCTCAAACCCTCGCATGTGTGGCTTATGTACAGATGTATGTGGAGGCGCACATGTGGCTTGCATGTACGCATCATAGTCCCCATAGCAGGGCTGTGCGCGGAGTGCGCATGAGTTGTGTGCATAGGTGTATGTACTCATCAAGTGTGCTGTGCGCATGCTGCGTGGGCATGGGATTGGCCCCATTGTCAGCCAAACATTTGATACCCAGCTCTCCCTCATGCGTTTAGGCAACTTTTTAAAAAGTTTTTAAAACAGGTTGCTCTGAGAAACAATAATATGAGTTTTCAGTGAGTGACAACAATGTTTTCAACCTCACCATTTAAAAAGAAAAAAAAATTTCATTCTTCATGTGGTTATTTCCATTCACCCCAATAGGAGCACATATATGCAGCAAGCAGCCATCTAGAAACTGAACAGTTCATTGTTGGAATGATCCTGTTCTTTCCAAACATGCAGCACAGTCCACATCTGCGGAAGAGTACATAATATATAATAATATATAAGCATATACAAGGCATAACCATCTAGCCTCTCTGTTCCTTCAAACTCCTCTTTGGTTTGATCTTGGGGTATTTCCCTTTACCTTGCTGCCCATTTCTCCCTTTTCTAGTTAGCATTTTTTTGGTTTGTTTTAGTATTAGTTACATGTCTGTATTAACTGTGTTTCTATTGCATTAATTGTAAGACCTGTGTTCCCCTGATCCCTCTGGGATTCCTATCTTACCAGGGCCCTAGCAACTAAGGGTGAATTCACACACAACCCAGATCCCAGGAGCATAGGAGTAGGAATAGGGGTTGAGCGTTGCAAAAGTTGGTTGGAATGTGCTGTCTTAAGGGATTTGCCACGTTAGCCCATGATCTCTGGTCACATCTTTTGCAATATGCCTGTTCCTGTCCTGTGCCAGCCCATCATGGATTCCTTTCCCATCTGATCATACCCTTGTAGATCCTGCAATTCATCAGATGGGTGAACAGACACAAGACAAGTTTCATGTGGTTATGAAAATGAACATGAGAGGTGTGTCCATTTACAATACTCTCAGTGCCTTTGCCAATGATGCTTCCTTAGTGGGATGGGGCACCCATTGCATTTCCTATCAAGTTCAAAGCCTATGAAATGAGTGGGAAAGGCACTTACATCTGTGTCCTGGAATGGAGAGCTTTGCCCTACAGTCTTTTCATCCTAACCTTAGTGGACAGGTCATCCAGATAGACTCAGACAACATTGCAGCTATGTGGTATATAATTAATTGGTGTCTTCTAAATTGTTCTCTCCAGTGGGCCTTCCTTATGGAATTGGCATATAGCACACATCATACACACAGCCATCCATGTAATGCGGGAATAAATTTGCTGATCACTTCAGTTGCCCAAAGGTGTAGCTATAAAAGAGAGAGGTGATGCATGTGCACTGTGGCCCACAGCGTGGAGGAGTGGGGTGTGCTGAGTTCCCCCGTATAGCTATGTTCCCTGCTGCTGGGAGGAGGAGTGTCAGGAGTGGCCAGGAGCAGCCCTGGTTGTGGGTTGGCACTCACCCAGGCAAGAAGGAAAGTCCGAGTTTATGGCCAGTTCATGAGTCCAGGTCAAATTCTAGAAAGGAGTCTGAGGGAGCAGGCAAGGGCACTGGGACCAGTGATGGTAGGGTTCTATGGTCCAATGACTGTAGTGGGGGAAAGGCCATAGGTGAGGTTCAGAATCTAAGAGCTGGGGCAAGGTACAGGAGCAGAGACTGAAGTGGGAACTCATTAGATGGATCACGGTGCAGGGGCAGATGCTGAAGAGGGGACTCTGGAACTGGAGCAGGAGCTTAAACAGGAATGATAGAGAAACAGAGGAATGATAGAGAAACAGAGCAGGAGATCCACTAAGTTGGCAACTAGAACTTCACCTTCCCTTCGTATAGGTGAAGTTCTAGTTGCTTCTTGCTCTTCCTCTTTTGGTCTGGTGCTGATTTCATATTGGTTGAGGCCATAGCACCTGGTGCAGTGTAAGCACCAGGCGGGGTGTTGCACCATTCTGGTGGATATTACCTCTGCGTCTGGCTCCAACTGTGGCCCGGTGCCATGGCTAGAAGAAGCTCAGTTCAGTTGTTCTGGTGGTATGACAAGAAGCAACAAAGGTACTGCTTCAAGACCTGTTGTGTCCTTTCTGCCTGACCATTGGTCTGGAGGCCAATGAGTGAAAAAGGGTGACACAGAGGATTTCTAATCCGGTTCTCCAGCAAAGGGCTACAAACTGAGCACCTCTGTAGGAGACGACGGTGTCTGGAAGGCCATGGCAATGAACAATATAATCGAAAAACAGGTGAGTTGTGTCCTTGGCAGTGGGAAGAGTGGCTATGGGAATGAAATAGGCCATTTGGTATAGGTATCCACCACGGTACAGATTACAGTATGCCCCTGTGATAGTAGTAGGTGGGCGATGAAGTCCATGGAGATGTCATGCCATGGATGTGGTGGAAGAGCTGGCAATTGTAGGTGACAATTGGAGCCAGTGGGCTTCCATTGGGGTACCTTGGTCCGGGCACAAAGATGACGTGTGTATGTATTTCTGGACATCATATTCCAGAGAGGGCCACCACAAATATTGATGGACTAAGTGCAGGGTTTTGTCCTGGCTGTAATGCCAAGAGTAGTGGCACAGCTGGAGAGCTTCTAAGCAGGGTGCTCCTTCTTGGAGGCACAGTCGCCCGTGGTGCTGTGGTGCAGGGGCATGAGAACCAGAGAAGGGTTTCTAGTGCTGAGGGTATTAAAGCCCCTGAAAAGTGGTGCTTGGTGAACAGGAGGCTGGGCAGCTCCTTGTTGATTGATTTGATTTATTTATTATGGTACTAGCTTTCGCCATGGCCAAAAAACCAAACTAAGTAATTACAAATCATAAATATAAATATAAAAATACACAAAAATTATACAGATTCATACTTTAACTGACATCAAAAATTGCCAAAACCCAAAGGTCTAAATAGTTATAGAATTTGCATATGCATATAAATATAAAATATATATATAAAGGTTCATACTTATGCTTTAGCTAACAGGATCAGTGGCAATAGAAAACATCAAGAGAAGGAGAATATCTCTCAAAATCAGAAAGAGGGGATTATAAAACCTTTATCTAGAACCATTAATTCCTGGCATCTCTTGGTAGCTAAGAGTCCATAGGAGGCTACTGAATTCATGATAGATTTATCTCGTGAGGCAAGCAAAAATTCGATCTTAAGGGACACGGGGAGATGTTTCTTCCCTTTACTAATAGGTTCTAACCAAAGGCTTCTAATAGATTAATAAAGAGGGCATTGAAAAAGAACATGTTGCAGATCCTCAACCAAGGCCTTTGAGCAAGGGCAGGTTTTGGATGAATAGGGAAGACTCAAATGACGGCCATGCGTAATGGCAGATTTGAATAGTTGAAACGGTAATAGCTTATACGTCCTGCCAAATACTCCTCAAATCGATGAATTCTCTTAAATCCATAATAGTAAGGAGCAACTCTCCATGCAGCCAAGGTGGCCAGGTCTTCCTGTTTAGCTACATTCTTCGCTCACTCGTTCGTTCACCAAGCCCAGCTGACCCCATGCAGAGGAAGATGACAGACCAAGATCTCTTAAATACGTTTGCACTTGGGTCAGCCAAGAATAGGAAGGGGCTATGAAGGGTATACCTTCACTTTCCAATTCCTCCCTGAGACAAAGAGAGGTCAGGTGGGTACTCTTCCGAGAACAGATCTTAACCCAATAACAGAGACAAGCTTGCCTCCTTATACATAACATGGGATGTTATATAACATCCCATGTTATGTATACATAACGGGGATGTATGTATGCATCCCCGTCTATGCTCTAACTACCGGGGCTGGGACACTTTGGGGAACTTGCAACAAACTACGAAGAAATTTATTTTGAACTATCTCAAGAGCCTTCAGGCCCTCTTGTGGCAGAACCTCAGTTCCATAGGCCATGAGTTGCTGTATTTTAACTCTATAGACCTCCACAATAAGAGAGATACGAACTCCTGGAGAGTTTGTTGCCAGTATTAATATGGCCTTGACAGCAGTACTAGCCTTGAAAGCAATCGGCTTCCCATGTCGAGTCCATTTGGAATTGCTTGAAAAGGCCATCCCCAGATAAACATAAGAATCAACTTGCCTAAATTCTATTCCTCTAACTGTCCAATGATGTTTCCGTCTTCTTCCTCCCATACTCGAAATTTGGGATTTAATGGGGTTCACGGTTAGGCCATTCTCTGTACAATAATCTAAAAGATTTTCTTATTGTTTTAGGAGACCTAGTTTGGTCTAAGATATCACACCAATATCATCAGCATATAGGAGGGATGGTACCACTCTATCTCTAATTTTGGGGGGATAGCAGCCCTCAGTCTGTAGGACTTGTGGAAGATCACTTATATAGATGTTGAATAAGAGGGGGGCCAGACCGCAGCCCTGCCTCACTCTAGATATTGGGAATGGACTAGTATAATCAGAACCTATCCTAATCTGGGCGCAGTTGTTAGAATGAAGTTGACTAATCAAAGTCAATAAATCTTCATTAATACCCATGGAAGCCATTTTCCTCCACAATTTTCCCCATGGGACAAGATCAAAGGCTTTGGTTAGATCTATAAAGGCTATATATAAACGGACTCTTCTTATTCAAACGCAGTTCTCAATTAGGTGTAATAAAATAAAACAATTGTCAGTAGTTGAACAATCTTTGCGAAACCCAAATTGCTCATCTGGAATTAAATTGTGACTACAAGTCCAGTTCTCGAGATGTGATAAAAGAATTTTTGCATAAACCTTCCCTATTACTGGTAACAAACTAATAGGGCGGTAACAGCTTGGATTGGCTGGATCTCCCTTTTTAAATATGGGGATAATTACACAGTTTCCCCATTTCTGAGGAACTTGCCTAGTTTTATTGATTCGTGTTAACAATTTAGCCAGCATTGGAGACCACCAATCCAAACTAACTTGTAACACCTCTGCTGTAATCCAGTCCCCTGCAGGGGCTTTGTTAAGTCTTAATGTCTTAACAATTACCTCTTCCACCTCCACTATAGAATTAAATGCCTCAACACAAGACACAAGGGAAATAGATATCCATGATGTAAACCTTAATTCATCATCTCCATCCTCACAGCAATGTAGGTTGCTGTAAAACGACAACCATTTTAATTCCTCCACAGTGGGAACCTGGGGCTTAGAATGCTGGCTCAGAGTGCAGTTAATCAAGGCCCAAAATTGTTTAGAGTCCTTTGTAAGAGCAGCTACTTTAAGCTTGGCCCACATTATATTTACAGAAAGCAATTTCTTGCTTTTAATCAAGTTTTTATACTTGGTCCTCTCCTCCAAATAAACTAGTTTGGCTTCTTCCAAGTGCGTTTTGAGCCATTCTATCTTTCGGTAAGCTAGCACCCTTTTAGCTGTCTTACATTCTTGATCAAACCACCTATTGAAAGGTGGGGGGGGGCGTGTAGGGGTCTCATAAGAAAGGACTATGTCCCCCCAAAGGGTAACCACTGTAGAAAGTTGCTTGAACACCCAAACCATTTCCTCACCATCTGACAGCATAATATCTTCCCTTAATTTACAAAATTCTTTGCTCCATAATAGTTCCAAAGTTTTGGCTGCTTGCAAGAGAGTCCATTTAGTTTGTACTCTGATGGGAGTTCTCCGCCTCTCTCCACCCATACTAGGGGGAAGGTTCCCGAGTTCTCCCATTTCAACCGCCACTGACAGCAACATATGATCACTCTCTGGACTAATAGTTATTCTGAAATCCTGGAACATCTTCCATTGATATACTATATAGTCCACTGTGCTCCTGCCATTGGCATTAATAAAAGTGAAAGCTCCTGCCGAAACATTAGGGCCGCTGCCATTGAGAGGTAATAATTTGCAGGCACAAAGAATTCTGAGCATACAGGGCAGAGAATCATTCCTTGTCTGGTCTTGATAACGCTCTGGCGTACTTTTGAAGGGAAAATCCAGTTCTCCATCTCGAATTATGCCTAGCCTAGCATTCCAATCCCCGGCTATAATAAATAAGGCAGAGGAAAATTGACTCATCAAATTATCAATCTGTTCTTCCAAAAACTCCCAAATATCCTGATTGTAATAAACAGAGCAAGGCGGAGGAATATATAAATTTAAAAACAAAACCAAACATCATTTGCTGGCTCCAGGCGCAGCTGGTGGGTGTTGAGGTTGGAGGGGCAGTAAGGCCGGTGGGCGGAACCAGGGCAACGGTAGGCGGCATAACCCAGCAGCAAGGAGTTCCAAGGGTTAATGTTGGATGGACATTACATTACTTAATCAAGCAATTTCAGTTAGGTTAGGCAAGTTTAAAAGCAGGCAGACAACCTTAAACCTCACTTACAAGCAGTTGTAGCAAAGACACACACACATGCAGCAGAGGTTAAGAACGCTGCTTCAGAAAGAAGGGACTTGCTGCATGTATGTTGGAGGGACCCCAATCCCTGCTTCAGAAGTC
>QEPC01012829.1:1475716-1500722 GCA_003113815.1 Sphenodon punctatus
GGGGGGGGGGGGGGGGGGGCAGGGTTATGACCAGTGAGGCAGGGGAGGTAGCAAGGTGGACGAGGTGCAAGACACTGGAGAAGTGAGTAAGGTGAAAGTGTACCTTGATTGGAGAGACTGGGAAATTAATGTGTGTGTCTTGGCAGTACTGGAGGGTCCTTTGCCTCCCTTCGGTCAAGAGCTCAAGAGAGTATTTATTTATTTATTTATTTATTTATAACATTTCTATACTGCTCCCTCCTGCCCAATGGCAGCTTATGTGCACAGCATATAAAACGGCACGTTCAGGGATCGACAATGTGGCCCTCAATCCCGAAAAGGTTCCCTACTCGTGTGGTAGAGGATCTGTTTTGCCAGTGAGAAACACCAGTGCTTATGCTATGGTAAAATGATATCCTAATTTATATTAAAACGGAATAGGGTAATTAAAGTTTCTCACTGGATTATCCCCAAACATCTCTTCTTTCTTTGGCAACGTTTCCCCGGTTATTCGAGTTCATTTTCTGATTCTTTTTCTTACATCCTAATCAGTCATTTTATCTTTATACTCCTTTAGTTGCTTTTAAGGTATGTCCTTTCCAACTCCACAGGCCCCTCCATCTTCCCCACCAAAAAAACTGCTCTTAGTTCTCTACAGAATCTAAATTAGAGGAAACAGGAAAACCCACCATAATTCACTTACATATGCAAAAAGATTTCTTTTTACCAGCTAAAACAATATTTTTAGTTTCCAGTTCTGCTGTGATTGCAAAAACCACCAATGTTGTCCTCATTCATTTTTATGGAAAATCTTTACATCTAGATTTTCAGTTGTTTAATAATCTAATTTTAGGTCTAAACCTAGACCTTTACTAAAGCTTTTTAATTCCTTGCTTCAGATGATCGCTTGAATCAGACATTGAATAGACATATGCACAAGTTGATTCATGCTAATCAACTGTTGCTCTGGAGAAAGAAACAAACCTTGTAGCATTTATATCTGATGTCATATGGTTAACTTGAAGAAACAGCATGCAATATGTAGTAACAACCATGTAATAAATAGTTTGATCAATGATAACCCATGAGGATTGATAGAGATGTGCTGTTAATGGATTGTTGGTTTAACGGGGTGGCCTTGATCTGTTACTTCAAAAGAATTGAAATAATTTTTGTTGTTGTTGACATTTTCTCTTTAAAGAAAGGGCCTCTTTTTCAACTTGCATACGACACTTTTATTTTGCGTCACTCTTCTGATAGAGTAGTCCAACTTCCATATGCAACCATTTTTTCCAACAAGCTGAAATAATGCTTAGTAACTTCAATTCAGATTAAAAGAACATACCAGATTTAAGCCTTAACCAACAGTAACGAAGAACTGCGAGAAGAAGCCTTACTTTATTTCATTTTATCATGACTCTTGGAACATCAGAAAATTTAGTGCCAATAGTTGCCATGATATTATAGCACTCTGTAGATGTTCAAACATTTTAGTGATGAATTACATAGGAATGGCTATAAATAAAATAAATATGCAATGAAATAATCAAATGTACAGCCAATCGTTGCTTGGAATTTGGTGATTAAATGAACCTTCAGAGTACCTATTTAGTATTTATAATTTTGTACAACCAGGGCATGGTACACTCTGACTGTAGCCAAGAAACTGCCAGTGATTTCAACAATTGAGTTTTTGGTTGAATTCCGAAGGCTCACCTCCAAAGAAAACATAAATGCTGCCAAAGTGGATCAGATGTGTTGTCCAGTATCTTGTTTGCAACAGTGGCTGGCACCCGGTACTTCAGAACAGGTCCATGAAGCAGAAGGCAGATGTGTGATAACCTGTCCTCAGGAAGGCTTTATATGAACCCATACTTAATGTTAAGAGACTGATTTAATTCCTAAAGCATCACCATTTATATTTGTTTCCATATTTCAGCCAAAGGGGAAGAATTGGCAAGGGGGGGATTTTTATCACCCACCATGCTGACAGCATCTGCATAAAATGTACATGTTGATTTGTGTAAATGTATGCAAATTTAAAATGTTTCATTACCTTAATTTTGAGACTAGGCTGAGGAAAAACCTTTTTTAATAAAATGTTTTTGAAAAATGGAAGGAATTGCACATACAGTTCTGAACCGCTGAACTCTAAAATGAGGGACAGTGACTCTCAGAATGTGGGGCAATGTGGGGCATAATTTGCATAAAATATGCATATGTATGCAAATTCAGAGCAATTACTTAACAAGGAGACTTGGCTAAAAAACTCTTTAAAAAAAATTAAAAAAGAGAGAAAGTAATCTTAAAAAGTTAAAGGAGTTGCATGTCCATACAACACCCTCATTCATAAGACAGACTTAAACCCTAGTCCTGCCAGTCTTCGTCAAGCTCTAGCACAGAACTTCCCTCAACTGCTTAGCTGCTTCAACGTGTGCCTAGTGAGCTTTACAGTTTACACGGCCACCTCTGTCTGTCTGTCATCACCAGCAACGTACCTTGCACTGTATAATCAATAGTTATCAGCAGGTCCTTACTCCAAGGGGCTTGCAATCTAAGACAGACAAGGGAAAGGTGAACATAGGGAGAGACAAGGATACATTCATGAAGTTGAGACGTTGCAGGTGCATGTGCTTAACTTAGGCCACTTTCATACATGCCCCCCCCGCACATATTTGGACTGCGGGGGAGAATGTGCTGCCCGAATATGCACGGGGATAGGCCAGTATTACCAGATTGGATCTCCTGATACTGGATTTACTGGTATCGGAATACCGGATTTTTAACATTGCCAATTTTACCAGTTTTTTTTACGTTTCAGCTGTTATTAAATGGCAACGATTTAAAAAAAATCTGTTAAAGCCAGCAGTGTTAAAAATCGGGTATTCCGATACCAGCCATTATCGGTATTATCGGATTAATCCGATACTGATAGTCCCACCCCTAGTGAATACGATCTGACCCTGGTGATTTTTTGTTGTTTAGTTTGTTAGATTGCTCTAGAACCTCTTCCAGAGTTGCATTGATTTGTGATAGTTTTTCTGATTCATCACCTGCAAAGAATAGTTCCAGCATGGGTATCTCCCCAACACATCCTCTGCAGTGAAGACAAAACCAAATAATTCCCTTAGCTTCTCTGCAATGTCCTTATCCTCCATGAGCCCCCTATCGACCCCATGTCATCTAATGGCCCAAATGACTTCTTGCTTCTGATGCACTTGAAAAAGTTTTTATTACTATTTTTTGCATCTTTAACAAGTTGCTCTTCAAATTCCCTCTTGGTGTGTCTTAATGTTTTAATTTTGCAATGGCTATGTTCTTTCCTATTTTCCTCATTAGTACTAGCTTTTGGCTCTAATAGCCTCCTTCACCTCACCATTTCGTAGGGGTGGTCTGCTGAAGGAGATACCATTTTGGTTCTATTTGCAGTTCTGATTTCACAATTCCCATATTTAAATCAATTATTATTATTATTTTTAAATTAAATATCACTGCATAATATACACAAATGGCTGCTGGACCATTCTGTGCATGTGTGCCCTCTTCCAAAATGGCAGCGACAGTGTCGCTGCCATTTCTGAAAAGGGGAACCATCTGCACATGGGCAAAATGGACGCGCACATGCATAGATGACTGCCCTTTTCCAAATGGCAGAGATGCTGCTGCCGCCATTTGTAAAGAGGGTGTGCATGCGCAGAATGGTCCAGCAGACATTTGTGCATGCATAGTGATTTTATTTATTTATTTATTTATTTTATTTACTTATGAATTAATTGGATTTTAAGCTGAACTGCAACTGGCATGTTTGGCACAGTTTCAGTTTGGTATGGATTGATCTGTAAGGACTTGCTATGAGCCATTATAGAGCTATCTGAATCTGTAAAACTATCTCTGCCATTTAGCCACGCTGGCAGACATTTGGTCTTCTTGCTACCTTTTTTTACTTGTGGGAATATCTTTAATCTGGCCTTCCAAGATGGTGTTTTTAAATAGTCTCCATGTCTCTTACAGACATTTAATCCTCACTACTGCTTCATTGGGTAATTTCAGATTTTATGCGCTCCCGGGTCACCACAGTGGATCCCCAACTGTGGTGAGCCGGCTAACCCCTCCCGCGGTCCAGGAAAGCCCCGAACAACCGTGACGGGAGCGGGACCATGACAAGCAAATGGACGGATGGACCACAGCGTGGGGCAGCGCAACAGACGTTACGCCAATTCTGGACTGTGGTCAGAAACCCAGAAGACACCGGGGGTGGGGCGGGAGGCAGGCATGGCAGACTGAGGACAAAGGAAGCCAAAGTGTCAAAAGGCAAAGCCCACACAAGGGAAACGGAAAGCGAGGGGGAGGAGGGAGAGGAGAGGCCGAGGTGGCAGATGCTACAGGTGCAGGGAAGCCACGGACACAGCAGAACACAGAGTGCACACACACGCCCGGGCGCAAACACACCCGAATGGGAAAGGAAGGAAGGGGGGAGCACACCGGGAAAGTCAAACACACACAGAACCACGGACATGGTCCGAGGGGGGGGGGCAAGGAAGGGTAGGGGACCGGGCCGGGAACAGTCCAGGACACGGTGAAAGGTACCCAGAACCCCACAGGGAGTACGGGCCACCCAACAGCAACCCAGGCAGCCCAAGTCTCAGCGAGCAGGGTAACGGGGAGGGCAGATAAGCCAGGGAAGGCACCGGAGCGGTCCGAGGCAGGTCCAGACAGCAAGGATCCCCTGTGCTGATGCAGTAGCACGGCTGGGAACGGAGGTGAGCAGGAGCCTGCAGGAAGCACATGCACCCACCCCCGGAGCAAGCCAGGAGGTGTTGTCCAGGGGGCCGAAGTCCCGCACAGTCAAGAAGCACCTGTGGTGTGGGGGTGGGGGGAGGGCAAGGACACAGGTGAGCGTGCGGCTGTGCATGGGAGAAATACACCACGGGGCGAGCTGGTAGCCGTGGCAGGCCGCAGGAACCAGCCAAAGGGGGGGAGGGGGGGCGGGCACGGAGAGGAACACCACAGGCAGCGAAGGACGGGGTGTCCATGGAGGGAGCACAGCAACACAGGCGAGCAGAACGGAGGCAGGCAACCCACCAGAAGAGCTGTGAGGCCGGAACCGCGCAGAGCAAGCGGCCAGTGCCCCGAGCCGGCAGGGAGGTGCAGGGAGCACACGGTGGGGCTGTCATCCATCACACCGAAGACACGGGGCCTCACAGCCAGCTGCAGCAGGCCACGAAGGGGGCTGGGACCGGTTAGCCCACCAGATGCATGTAGTGGGGCCACTGAAGCATGCCCTGGCAGTAGCCTAGCTCCGCCATGCGGTGGGCAAAGAGGTAGTAGGCCTCAAACGGATCCAGCACGGTGAGCCCCACCTGAACATCAGCACAGGTCCACGCCACCCCACGCGACTGTGGTAGCCACGGGCCCCGTGGATGCAGCAGAAGGAGGAAACGGGCCGGCCAGGGCAGGCCCCCCCTCCTCCAGGCAGGTCGTGAACCTGGCTAGGCTACACACCGAGAGGGTGTACACGGTCTCCGCTGTGGACCACGCCACATGCGAACACCTCATCTCTGGAATGCGCCCATCGGGAAAGGAATGGAGGCCAAGCGCCTCCGCATGGAGCCGGCACGTGCTACCGCTCACCTCATAGCCAAAGTAGCGAAGCCCGGAGCTCAGACTTGCATAGGCACCAGAGAGGGTATCCGGGCAGTACAGGAGCAGTTGCACGGTTGGGGACCGCCACAGGTCACATAGGGCCATGGTCTCCCGAAAGGTCCAGCTATGGGGGGCGCCGGGTGATCCAGGGCGCAGGAGCCCAGGGGCAGCACTGCTGGCCATGGTCCAGCGGGCAGAGGGTCTGAGCAGCAAGGAAAGAGGGGCCCCACAATGCCATGTGGGCTGGGGAGGGAAGCAGAGGAGCTCCAAGGACACACGATAAGGACACAGCAAGGCATGGCTAGCTAGCGACGCGTGGGGAGTGGACCCAGCACAGCTGCAGGAACCAAGCGCTCAGAATTTCTAGCAAGCACTGATAGCAGGGAGGTGCTGACAACAGGCAACCACCTGCGGACTGCACTGATGGGCGCATGCAGGCTCGGGGCACGAGCCCCCAGAACTGGAGTGCAGGTGCACCCAGGGGAGGGGTGCTGTTTGCAGGTACACACCGGCTGGCAAGCGAGCTGCTCCTCTGCCCCCTTCCTGTTACCATGAAGCAGACAATAAAGCTGCTGTTGTAGCTACACCTTGTGTTTCTTGTCCATACCGTGTCCCCTTGTGCCCTCCCCATCCCCCTCCTGCCTCTCTCGCCCTCTGCTCTCCTCTCCCTTCCACCCTTCTCCATCCTGCCACTTTCCCCTGCTGCTGTGTGCCCTTTAAATCTCCCCTCTGGTCTGTGTGTTGCGCGTTGCCTGGCAGCGACACTGTGTGCTCTCGCCACGGCTGGGGATCATTCGTTCTGATTCCGCCTGGTGGTTGGTATTCAGTTGTTACTTTTGGCGGTTTCCCAGTGAGAATCGCATTCACCATGCTTCCGGGAATGGTCCCATCCGACCTCCAGAAGCATAATTGGCTTTGGCCCCTCCGGGTAATTGATCGTGGTGAACATCTGGATGCCGCTGATCAGACGTTCACGGCTCTTTGGCCGCACCGCGGGATTGACCGTGGTTCACTGTGGTTGACCATGGTATCGTCACATCTGAAATTATCATTTGTGTTTTCCTCTAACTAGTTTCCTCATTTTTTCATAGTTCCTCATTTTAAAGTTCAATGCTACTGTGATCGTTTTACTTGTTGTTCTCCCTCATATAAGTATCTTGAATTTGATTATATTATGATCACTATTGCCAAGTGGCTCCACCACCATTACCCCTGGCACCAGGTCCTGCACTCCACTTAGAAATAAATCCAAAGTAGCTGCTCCTTGTAAGTTCCAGGAACAGTTGCTCCAAAAAACAGTCATTTATGGCATCTAGAAATTTTTTGTCTACATCATGCCCCAAGGAGTCATCAATTGACATCTTATTGGTTGAAGTTTGAAAATTTCAAAAGAGTTAGTTGCAAAATCAACCCTTGAAATGAAGAAAACCTTAATTGGCACCAACTTTTCTTTCTTGGTGAACAGAGAGCTTATTTTTGGAAAATTTGAATGGGCTAACAATAAAAACGATGAATTAAAAATAAATGAAAACAAAACATGATGCACTTATGATTGCAATTAATGTCAGTGTCCTCACTTTATCACAATGTTGGCCTAAGTCTTTATTCAGGGACCACCAAATTCAGTAGAGAGACTGTCATTAACTTCAGAAGGCTATAGATCTGGTCTCTAGACTATAACTGCATAGTGAATTTGGTTTTTTCCTCCCCACCTTTTTTGTAGAAAATTTAACAGTTGAACACAGTGGGTGATTCTACCTTAATGAAGTGAATTGAACTTTTGCCTTTCATTTTAATGATTTTACCCAGTGAGTGTTTGTAACAGAAAGCCGGGGGGGGTGGTGGAGGGGGGTGAGTGTGTGTAAACAATATTTTCTTCAGCTTAACAGTAATTGGTCACATCTCTGTGTCTTAATAGTAAAAATTAATTAAATTGTATTGATTTTTTTTGCTAGTGTTCAAATCTTTATATTCAAATCAAATCATTCAAAATCAGGTTTTAACCTTTTCACACACATTTCATGTAACCAAGATCATAATATATACTTATTCATTTCAGTAGTTTTAGTAGCTAAAAAGTCACAGGGTTGCTTGTTTTGTTTATTCTCCCCAGATATTTAATCTGTGAATTTAACCATTATTCAATAAAATCAAGATAACCCTACTCTAATCAGTTAAAAAATGCTTTCTATCTCTCTTCAAAATCAAAAAGAACATTGTTATTTTAAAATATATATACTTCCTACACAAGTTTATAATTCTTAGATGTGAAATTGGTGTGTTTGTCACCCAATCCTTTTAATTGATTACAATGCCATTAAACTAATTATCAGGGTCTAAAGGACTGGTGGCACTGATTCTTTAAAAAAAAATTAAAATAGTTTTGAAATTGATTTTGGAAGCTGTTCATAAAGTGGTTATAGGAAATTTTCAAACATACACAAAGAAGAGAAAGGTAGATACGTTTTTCAATCTACTGACTTTGACAGTGCCACTTTAAACGTGATAACACATGCTATCAAAAGAACCATGCAGTTTTTGCATTTAGCTCCTTACAATAGGGCTCAGGAAGGATGTACCAATTTTGTTAGTTAAAAAGTGCTATACAAATGTTGTGGAAGTCTACATGACATCAATGAATTGAAAACACTTTGTCATCCTCTGTGAAGAGCAAGCCCAGGTGCTTGCATTCTGTGGCTTAGGATGTGGGTTTCTTTTGGGCCTACTAGTTCCAGAAACGGGAAGCAAGTAGAGTATGCAAAGCAAGCAATGTTTTTGAACTCTCTATAGTTATGCCCTGATCTCATGTACCTTGGGTGATTTTATGGCTTTCCTTTTCGTGACAAGACAGCTTGAGCTTCTTTCTGGTGTCTAGGTTGTTAGACACTAATATTAGAAATTAATTTTCTGGTTTGTGAGAAGAAGGAGCAATGCTTCCGTTTTTATTTTTCTCATATGAGTGAGAGTCTCTGATTGCGATTAGCGGTTAAACTCCTTATATGATATCTGACGTGTGAGACCCACTTCTTTCACAACATAGCTACATTAGCCAGTCCAGTGTTGACTGTTGCATTTTATTAAAAATTGTAATCCAGTTATTAAAATGCTAACAAATTTTGGTTGAAAATTCGAAGAACCGAGTGATCTGAAATAAAAGTTGCTATAAAACCATATGTTGTTACTGGGTGTCATTACCAGCAGGGCTTTTTCTACCAAGATAATGTTTTGTTTCCTATATGGTGCTTCTGAACTCTTGTTCCTGAAATTGTGTGTTTTCCTTACAGAATAACTGTTCAGACTGGCTGAAGAAAAAAAATGTGGTTGCAAACCATATCACATAGCACAATATGTTTGCAAAGTTGCAAACCATAGCACTGTGTGCGCTGTCTGTTACTTTCAGCAATTTTTCAAATGATATTTACCAAAATGTATTGTGTCCAAGTCTTTTCTCTTTTTTGGCATCATTCTTTTCATGCTTTAAAGAGTCAATTGGCAGTGGTTCAAAACTTGGGAGTTAAGGGCAGTACTTGTTGTGTCTTCAGAAATATGCCATAAATGTATATGCAGATTGTAAGGATATTTTATTAAGTGGGAATGGTAATCAAAGCCAGTTAGTAATCTAGAACATGCAGGCATAAGGGGTCACATCAGGATAGCAGTATGGTAGACATCTGTGAATTATTTTGTGTATTGTTTTTGCATTAACATGCACAGAATGACCTCTTCTGGCTAACGTCCTATGGTTTTTTTGCACTGTGTGTGAAGCTTATGTCATTCATTCTGAATGAAATAACTTGTGTTGGTGATGGTCAGACATTGATCCCTAGGATTGTCAAATTATACTACCTAGACTGCATTTCATGTTTCATACCTTCAAATGCTACTCTTTATTGGCATTTCTTGTGGTGTTTGTCAAGAAGGGTTGGTCAAAGCACTTTAATAGTTTTTTTGATTTGCATATTTTATTTCCAAACTATTCAGTCAGAATGCTTTTTCATTTTTAAACATATACTACTAGTTTACTTAGTCTTAATAAGCCAGCTAGGGAAGAATGTTAAAATTTTGTATTAAAAAATCCTGCATACTTTGAAAGTTGAAAAGGGTGAAATTCACTCCTGTACAGAGGACCAGTGCAATACCCATTCACCATAGTGCAATTCAAGTATTGGATAGGACTGATGTGGACCTTTTAAATAGAATTGTTTCCTCCTTTTTGCATTGCAAAAAGTGATACTCTGACAAGACTTTCCCATTTGGAGAGCTAGGTTGAAATCAGTTTGGGTTGCAATATAAATAAATCTAGTGGTTTTTGGCATAAGCCATAGTGGATAGATATTCCTATATCACACAGCCACCACATTTCACCCAATTATCATTCCTGGTTTAGGGGAAGCATGTACAGAACTATGTAATTGACAAAGTCTTATTGTGGAAGCTTGTTTATTTTAATTGATTTTTAATTCACATATAATTGTTACATACATCCGTAATTACATATAATAATTTGTTACATATAAGCAGAGAGAGAGAGAGAGACAAAGGGAAAGGAAAGGGTGAGTGTGTGAATGTACCATACAATCGTTTGAACAAATAGTCCACTATTGTTAGGGAGTCAGAATGGAAACTTGTGAATTAATTTCCAAAATATTCCAGAAAATCCTTCAAAATTGCTTCAAACTTATCTGAAGAGTCATGCCTGCAAAATGTAATTTTTTTCCATTGATGCAAAGAAGAGAAATTGTACCAAACTTCAGCTTGCTTATTTTCTGATATTAAGCCTGCATCATTGGTAGAGAATGATTTACTTTTGCAAGCACCTAGTTTCCCCTCCTCATAAACAGGAATTGGAACTGGTAGAGTTAAAATGAGTCAATGGGTTTGCAATCTTTTTTGCAAAATGATTCTGTTTACGTTTTTATTTTTTGTTGTAAAAGTTCTGACAAAATAATTAACTGTCTGGACATCTTTTGAAGTTAGTTTGTGAGTATCTCCATCCTTAGGAACCCCAGAGAGATTTCCTTGTGAGGAGGACCTACTGGGGTAGTGTGAAAATCTTTTTGCCCTATAAAGATTGATTTTGCTAGCTGTGGTTTGCAACACAAACCATTCACACACATGCAGGAAGTTTTCTTGACTTTTGCTAACTACAGTAAAGTCAATGAAATTACAGAATAAATGATTCGTTGTAAATATTTATTGAAGTGTGACTAAGCACCTTTTAATAGAAAGTGCTAGTGTTTTAATTCCAGAGGCTTGACTCTGTTTATGAATGGTTATATTTTACAAGGTACTTTGTCATGGCTCACAAGATATTTACAGCAAATCTTTTTTTAGGGACTCTTTCATTAAGAAAACTCATGAGAATTTCCTGAGTTTACAAAATGGGCTCATGGTTGCACCATATGAACACTCAGTGACTTTCTCTATGGCTGGTGGTATTTCCTTGTCTGATGCATTTAGGGATTCCATTGGAATTCTATTCCTGTGCTTGCCTTACAGGACCATAATGAATATAGGAGGAAAAGACCAAAACAAAAAGGGGGTGGAGGAAGGGAGGAGGGGTGGGTGGGGGCACAATCTCAGTATGGCTGGGAGGGGTGTTTGTCTTGTTGACTGGGGATCCTTCCCACCTGTGTTCCTCTCCGTCCCTCCCCTCAGGTAAACTATAACAGGGAGCTGCTGCCCAGAAGGCAGAAGCCTTTGGGCAGCGGCCAAAGGACACCAGCCAAAAGGTGGAGTCCATTGGTGGCCGATTGTGGGCAGATCTGGCGGTAGTGGCCAGAATCCCTGCATATTTGCTTGGAGTTAAGAACTGTCTTAATCCTCTACTCCAATCCTCAGAAGTGAAGTGCTCTTGAGAAGTTTTCTGCTGTTGGGACATTTTGAAAACTTCTATTTCTTGAATTGTTTTATATCTCTTCTTTTATGTTTGTTTTAGTGTTTTAAACCTAGGGTAGATAAATGCTGTGAACAGTGAGCTCCTTTATATAACATAATGGTATACAAAAGAAGTGCATGCGAAAATTTGGGTATTCTCCCTTCCTTGCAGGACAGACGGCCTTCACTGATGGGATGTGTCCTTCCTCCGTCAGGATAGGCAGGATTAATTTGATTGACAGTCTCACCCTGGGGAGGGGCACAGGTCACCTACTGGCCCAGTTCTGTTCCTGTCTTGGAAGGGGTAGGAAGCAGGGTCATAGCTCTCCTCAGGAGAGCATAGGCTTTAGATTTTTCTTTCTGTTCCTTCTTTTCTTTTCTTCTTTGAGACCCGCTCCACTCTCCCATCATTCCTCTGTAAAAGGGGGACAGGGTTGAGCAGCTGGCAGGGGACCGGGAGGGGCCTTCCCAGGTGTCTCCCCCACCCCCCTTTTTGGCTTTCTGAGAGGTTTTTCCTCACAGAAGGGGCCCGATCCTTTCTCGCCAAGGTGCCCCATGTTTTTGGTAGCAGGGGGGACCTGCCGCACCGGAGCCTCTCCTCCCCAGCGACTTTGGCCCAGCAGGGAGTTAGAGCAGCAGGGACAGTCCAACCGCTGAGGCGCGCCTCCTTCCCGCTCATCGTCCTCTTCCCCTCCCCCCAGACATAGCGCCAAGCACAAAAGGGGAAAGAGCAAGGGGTCTTCATCTTCCTCTCCCCCTCCCCCCAGACATCGAACCGAGCGAAAAAGGGAACAGAGCAAGGACCCGATCCTTCATCGAGGAAAAAAGCAGAGACGATCAGGCCATAGGGTTAAGCACCACAGGAGAAGTCCTTCCTCCCTCTGGATCAGCCCCTGCTCGGGACAAGGAAGATGGGGAATTATCTGATCTCCAGTTAGAAGCGGGGGAATCTGGGGAGGAACCAGTGGGGGAGCGCTTGTTCGAGGCTGAACAGTTCCCTAAGCTACACGCCAAGGTGGCAGCAGAGCTCGACATTTCTCTGCCGCCTCTGGAGACAGAGCAGCAGGGGGCCCCAACTCAAAATAAGAGGGCTTTCCCGAGGGGTACAGTCCCAGTCCTGGAGCTTCCGTTGGCTAAGTTCTATGTGGACACAATTAAGGGAGAGTGGGCCCACCCTGCTAGGTTTAAGGGTTCTCATAAGTTTATCGGGAAGTTTTACTTCCTCCCATCCCCCCATGAGGGGATTCTGGCACTGCCCAAGGTAGATGCAGGGGCAGCGGACCACACCAAGTCTGCCGCGTTACCATCAGAGGAGGAGGGGCTCCCCAAAGACCCCCTCGACAGGAAGGTGGACATAGCATTACGTAAAAACTTTGAGACTTTGACCATGTCTCTTAAGGCTTCAGCCTCAGTTTCCAGTTTTTCCAGAGCAGCCTTTATCTGGGCTAGTGACCTAGCACATAAGGCTAGAAAACAAAAGCAAAAAGACAGCTTCAAGAAACTGGCTCTGGCTGCAGCCTACACAGCTGATGCAACTTTGGATGCAGTGCAGCTCAATGCCAGGGCCATGGCGACTAATATTGTGGTGCGTCGTTCAGTTTGGCTTAGGCCCCGGAAGGTGGCCCTCCTGTCCAAGGGAGTTCTAACCGGAGCGGTGTTTCACGGCAAGAAACTCTTCGGAGAAGCCATGGACAATGCCCTCACCACGGAACCAGAGAAGAGAAAAGCACTGCCTCTGAACCCATCTAAGCCACCAAATAAGAGTTCCTTTCGTCCTAGATCCACGAGGAACCATAGGGGGAATTGGAAAAGGGATTTTCACCCTAACAGACGGAGATGGCAGCGAGGCAGAAGGGCAACAGAGCATTTCCAGTAAAAAAGAACCCCCCCAGTGGGCCAGAAGCAACCCAAGCCCCAGGCATGATGGGGCAGGGCCTCCCCCCCAAACCCTGTGTAGGGGGGGAGGCTCCAGGGGTTCGCAGATCAATGGACTCGCACTACATTGGACAGGTGGGTCCTGGAGACGGTGTCAAAGGGGCACATGATAGACTTTGTTTCCACCCCAAGAGACCACTTCTTGCCATCCCTGGTATCAAAGGAAGGAGTAAAGGCCGAAAAGACGCTACAAGCAGCATGCCACCTGCTGGCTATAAGAGCCATAGAACCAGTACCACCGGCACAGAAATACTCAGGCATATACTCCATACTCTTCATGGTACCGAAGAAGAACGGGGACGTACGGGCCATACTCGACCTCAAATCCCTCAACAAGAGGGTCAGGTACTGCAAGTTCAGAATGGAAACGCTAAGCTCCATCACGGCGGCGATCCAACGAGGGGATTTCCTTGCATCAATCGATCTGCAGGAAGCTTACCTGCATGTAGCGATCCACCTGGCACACCGAAAGTTTCTGAGGTTTGCGATAGGGGAGCAACACTACCAGTTTCGAGCCCTGCCCTTTGGCCTATCCTCATCACCCAGGGTATTCGCAAAGGTGCTGGCAGTGTTGATGGCATACCTGAGGACACAAGGCGTCCATGTATATGCTTACTTGGACGACATCCTGCTCAGGTCCCAGACGAGGCCGCAGGGGTTTGGAGACCTTCGAAAGACAATCAGCTGTCTAGAAGCCCATGGATTCCTCGTGAACAGTGAAAAGAGCTGCCTAACCCCAAGCACCTCCATCATACACTTAGGACTCAGAATAGACATGGGGCAAGACAGAGTTTTCCTCTTCGAGGAAAGGACGAGCAAGATGAGGTGCTTCCTCGCCAGAATCAGGAAAGACAGGAGTCTAGATGTAATGTTCCTCGCACAGGTGCTGCGGAGCATGGTGTCCTGCTTGGAGACGGTGGCATGAGCCAGACTACACCTGAGGCCCTTACAGAGGTTCCTTCAGCTGTATCAGGACAAGATGGTGAACAGAGTGAGTTGACCGCTAAAGCTGAGCAACACTCTGAAGGCTCAACTAAGCTGGTGGTCCCAGCTGGGTCGCCTGGAACAGGGTCTCCCACTCCGGGAGCCCAAAAGGACCGTCCTGACAAAAGATGCAAGCAACTACGACTGGGGAGCTCGCTGCCAGTTCGGAACAGCTCAAGGCAGATGGAACGCACACGAGCTACAATGGCACATCAACAAGTTGGAGCTCAGGGTAGTGCGCTTGGCACGCCTGAACTTCACAGAGCAGGTCGCAGGGACTCTCATCCTAGTACAGACGGACAGCACCACGGCCATGGCCTTCATCAACCATCAGGGGGGCTCACGGTCAAAAAGGCTCCAAGAGAAGGCGACGCTGCTGTTTGACTAGGCGGTGTCCAGGGTACAGTCGATAAGGGCGAATCAGATAGTGGGGAAGAGCAACACAATCGCAGACTGGCTGAGTCATCAAACAGTGGACCCAGGAGAGTGGTCGCTGGACCCAGCGGCATTCAACCTCATAGTGAAAAGGTTCGGAATCCCTGTGATGGATCTTTTTGCGACGTCAAACTACGCAAAGGTTCTGGCCTCGCTGGGAATGGACGCCTTGTCCCAGAAGTGGCCCAAAGGATTGCTGTACGCTTTTCCGCCCACACCAATTCTACCGAGGGTGCTGCAGAAAATTCATCAACAAAGAGCATGGGTCATACTGGTGGCTCCATTCTGGCCATGCTGCCCTTGGTTCTCAGAGATAGTGAGTCTGACGGATTCGCAGCCACTCAGACTTCCAACCTGGCTGAACCTATTGTCTCAGTGACTGCTATGCCACCCTCAGCAAGGGAAAATGGCCCTCATGACCTGGAGGTTGAACGGCAACAACTAGCCTCCTTGGGATATTCAGGCATGCTGCTAGAGACACTTTTGTCATCGAGGAGAGAATCTACAAACAGGGTCTATGAGAGAATGTGGAGAAAGTTTGCACTGTGGTGTGCACAGCAACAGATTCACGGTAGGTCATCAAACGGTCCTCTTTCTACAAGTGGGCAGAGAGAGGGGTCTGAAGATACTATAAAGAGGCAGTTGTCCACTCAATCATAGACTGCACAGGGTCAATGGCCATCTCGTTGCATGCCATGGTAGGACACTTTCTCAAAGCGGTGGACGCACTCTCACCTCCGATTAGACACTGATTTCCGATGTGGCGTCTCAACATAGTATTGGAAGCTCTTACGAGGCCGCCTTTCAAGCCTATGGGTCAAGTCTCGTTATTCATGCTGTCCATCAAGACTCTATTCTTGGTAGCTGTCACGTCTGCCCATAGAGTTTCAGAGCTAGGTGCCCTATCCATAGACCCACAATTGTGTGTCTTTCATGAACTTGTCCCAAGTGGTCAACTGCCCGACTCATGTGGGGGGACATATCCTTGACCTGGTCTTCTGTTCTGGCCTTGAGGCGGGTGATCCGTTAGTGGGGGATGCGAGATCTGTGCCCTTGTCATGGACGGACCATTATCTCCTGCAGACCAGACTCCTAGCACACGCCCTCCAGAAGGGGTATGGACCAGTTAGGCTGGTCCACCCTCGGAGGCTATTGAACGGGCGGTGGCTCTGCAGCTCCAGGCGCATCTGGACCGTATCGGTTTCCTTGACCCTTTTCAATCTGGGTTCCCCCCTGGCTATGGCACTGAGACGGCGATGGTGGCTTTGGTGGACGATCTCCGCTGGGAGATGGATGCAGGATGTTCTACATTCTTGATCCTGCTAGATCTCTGGACCGCTTTTGATACCGTGGACCATGGGACAGCTGTTGAGACAGCTGCGAGACCTGGGGGGTCTGGACAGGACTGTCCTTGGGTGGTTCCGTTCATTCCTCTCAGGGAGAAGCCAACGGGTGGTGCAGGGGGCTAAAACATCTAGCCCCCGGGCCTTGACCTGCGGCGTTCCACAGGGTTCGATTCTGTCTCTGCTTTTGTTTAACGTATATATGCAGCCCCTGGGGGAGATCGTGAGAGGGTTCGGGGTGCGTTGTCACCAATATGCTGATGATACTCAGCTGTACCTCCTTGTTTTCGACTGACCCAGGTCCCGCTGTCTCATTGCTTTCTCAGTGTTTGGAGGTTGTGGCGGATTGGATGTGGCAGAGCAGACTGAAGCTCAATCCTGATAAGATGGAGGTGATGATGGTGGGTAGGGCGAGGGAGGTGCCGACTCCTCTGGTAGTGGTGGGGCTGGTGGGGGTCTGCCCTCCCATAGCCCAACAGGTTCGGAGTCTGGGGGTGGTGTTGGATCCGGGCCTCCGTCTGAATTGGCAGGTGGAGGCGGTGGCTAAATCCGCCTTTCGCCAGCTGTATCTCATGCGGAGACTGCGCCCATACACCTCCAGGCCCGACCTGGCCACTCTCATTCATGCCTTCATCACCTCGAGGCTAGACTACTGTAACGCGCTCTACATGGGGCTTCCCTTGGTTCTCATTCGGAGGCTGCAGCTGGTGCAGAATGCAGCGGCTCGTCTCCTTATGGGGATGAGGCGATGGGAACACATCACACCTGGGCTCCGCACTCTGCACTGGCTGCCTATAGCATACCGAGCCAGGTTCAAGGTGCTGGTGTTGGTTTATAAAGCCCTATACGGTTTGGGCCCCTCATACCTTGGGCACTGCCTTGCCTTCTGCGCCCCAGGGCGGACTCTACAGTCTGCCGGGGGCGCCTTCTTGGAGGTCCCCCGGGTTAAATGGGGGACCACGATGGAGATGGCTTTCTCGGTGACCGGGCTGCAGCTTTGGAACTCCCTCCCGGAGGAAACTCGCCTGGCCCCGGGTCTGATGGCTTTTCGTCAAGCCTGTAAGACCTGGCTGTTCGCCCAGGCCTTCGGAGGGGAAGGTGGGAGGGTAGGGAGGGGGAATGCTTGGGGGGGGTGTTATTTTTAAAAATTATTTATACTGTCTTTTTATGTATTTTTATTATTGTTTTAGTTGTTGTAAGCCGCCCCTCATGCCGTAGGTATGAGGGACGGCTAATAAATGTTAAGAAATATAATAATAATAATAATTAATACAATAATAATTAATAAAAAAGATAAACTGGTCCTGAGGCCTGATCCATCCTTTAGACCAAAGCCAATTTGGCGTTCCATAGGCAGCAAGAGTTAGTGCTACCATCTTTCTGCCCTAACCCCAGTCACCAGCAGGAAAAGTTGTGGCACAATCTGGACGTTAGGAGGGCAGTGAAAATTTACATAGCTAGGACTCCTTTTGGATTAGTCCCTTCTACGTTTGTAAACTATGGACATAGGAACAAGGGTAAGAGGGCAAGCAAGTCTAATACCCCAGACCATGTCACTCATTTATTAAGGAAAGGCCTGGAGGAAGATGAGAACTTACAGGAACAGGTTTTGGGGGAAATAACAGGCAAGGTCTTGGAGGTTTCTCATCAGGCTGATATAGTGGTTATGCTGATAATAAATTTATTCTGTTTGTGAGCATCCATAGCAGATCAGATACCTGAGTTACAGTTCCTTCCTACAAGCTGATGATTGACCACCATCTCTCGAACTTAAATAATTTGAAAAGATGGCAAACAATCCTCTATGTATTACTAATGTTTCTATGACTCTCAACTGTTCCCAAGCCTTCCAAAATATTAATTAATTGATTATTTCCTCTGTGTGGCTGGAGATTCTTCCTCTGATTTACTTCAGACATCATGAAAGTAAGCGATTATGTAGAAAGAAACACAAGTAAGACCATTTGAAGCTTAGAAACTGCTGAGGTGGAGAAAGCAACTCTTTGGTTGTAATAGAAAGTTCCCTGAAGCTGCCTTTATTTAAATTACCTGTAAAACAGAAAATTTCTCTGATTCTAGTTATTGTATTATATTGATAATCCAAATCTGCCAGATAATGGAGTCTGGCATTCTTTCATTTTATCAGTCGTAATGTTGAAAAACATTTATACAGTTGTGTTCTTTGAGTAGCCATTGCAGATAATCTAGTTGAGGATGTCTCTTAAGGGTTGTTTTGCAGTGCAGATTGTCCAGTCAAGGTGGAATGGCTGTTGCAAGGGCTGTGGTCAAGAAGGCCTCTTTAATATTGCTCTCTCCACAGCTGAGGAATAAATAAATCAACTGTCAGTCTGTCACAGGAGAAAAAAACCTGCTGGGCCTTGAAGCTTCTTATATCTGCACCATATTGGTATGGGTATGGGAAGGACATGTCCACAATTAATGATTGTACAGCACCAGGTACATTGCTGGCACTAAATAAATTCAATAATGGAAAAACCTCTGGTTTAAGAGAAAAGTACAAATTCAACCACGCAGTACAACACAGGGAAATAGTAAGTTTAGGCTCGTGTTTTAACTTCCGTAGCATGTAACCCATTAAATACATTTTTGTACTCTATCACATATTGTGCTGGCTTACAAATATGGCCCCATGCACCTACAGTTTGCCTTCATCTTTCAGACCTAATCCTCCTCTTCTGCAGATGGGGCCAACACTGAATCTGGGGGCAGGAAAGGGTGATCTGCTCCTTAACTAACATGCCACGTAAGCAGAATGTAAGATGCAGGATGTAAGATGTTGACAGTTTACGGTTTAAGTTCTGCTATGCTACTATGCATTGAGGTCCAAGGAAACATCAGCTCATTTGAGTTATTCCCTCCCCCTGTAATAGCAACAAAACTAATCTACAATCAACCTGAGCAAGAACTCGAAAAGCAATCACACTCAGAGGCAGCAGATAGATTAAAATAAAACTTCTGTTAATGTAATCTGCACATAGAGAAAAGCAAAACTTGACAGCAAGCTGCTTGTCTCCTCCACGCACCCATACGTGCAGTGAGAAGGCTCATTTCGCTGCTACTACCACTGGAAATCCAGCAGAAGGGAGAGGGTGTGTGTATATCTCTCTCTTTCCCCAATCAATGCACTTGGAGAGGGAGAAGAAAAGTGGGCAGGAGAAGTCATGTGTGGGGAAAGGGAGAAATAAAATCAAAACAAATGGTTTTTGAAATGCAGGCCTTTAAGACAGGCAAGATTTATCTGATGATCCTTGTTTGTAACCACAAGTGTGCAAAGAGGACTATTACTGCATCTTAGATGAGGCACTGGGGTCAGTCTCACGTTGTAAAATATGCAATAGCTGTGATTTGGGTACAGAGGTATTATGAGCTCAGGAGTGTAGCTACAGGGGTTTGAGGGATGGAGAGAAGAAGAAAAGAAGCCATTTCCCTATGATTCCCCTCCCCCCCCCCCCCCCCCAAAAATCTCTATACAGACCAGGAGTTGAGGATTATTTGGCAGAGCTCACCTCTAGCCACCTGGCACTAGACTCAGCCTGAGTTCAAACTCTTCCCAACTGTGGGATTTGTCCTGCTGATTTGTAATCTCTAATGCTTTCCCTTAACCTGTGGATCTCTGAGGGTTTGTTAACAAACCAAATCCCAGCTACTGCATATCTCTCTCTGCCTTTATCTCTGCCATTACCTCTCTTTGATCCTTTATCTCTCTGCCTGTTAATGAAACCTTAAATGCTTTCCCTTAACCTGTGGATCTCTGAGGATTTGTTAACATCAACCAAAGCTACAAGAGCAGTCTCTGTGCTGTACCCAGGACGAAAACCTGTCCAGGAATCCAACAGTGTTGAGATGACCCTGGAGCTGTTGGGCAACTACTCGTTTAATAAACTTCTCTAAAAAGGGAATATTAGAAACCGGCCGAAAGCTGCCCAGGGAGTCAACGTTCAAAGATGGTCTGCTAAGCAGGGGCCAAACCATTACTTTTTTAAGGGTGTCCGACACCTTCCCCTCCCATAATTTTGTAAGCTGCCTCGAGCTGCATAAGCAGGAGAGATGGGGTATAAATGCTGGATAAAATAAAATAAGGAGGCATTGACCACCCCAGCCAACCACTGCCCCAATTTCTCCCTGCTGGCTTTCACCAACCCTCACATTGGTGGGTGATACCAATTGAAACCGATCCAAACAAACAGGACAAGACTGAGTTTCCATAACCTGACACTACAGTTGAAATGGCAGCGCCGAAGTCGTCGTGAATACGAGCGATTTTGTCCACAAAGCAATTTTGAAAAAGTCACAGCTGACATTAGATGACTTCATTAGATGAACCCCACCACTTAGAGTAGCTCTGATGGACGAGACTTTGCAGATGGTACAATAGCAGAGGAGAAAGCTTTCAGCGCTGCCATCACAGCCACGGCATATCCCTCAAAAATGATCTATGTTGTAATTGGCTGACTTTTGGCTTCAGCGTGAGTTGAGCACCATCTGTGCTCTAACCGCCTACCCTTTCGCTTCAACTGCCTCAGGTTCTCTGTATACTGGGGTGACCTATGCTGACGAAGTGATGGGAGTGGACGCCTGGGTGCAACCGTGTTGATTTGCCATGGTGAAAATGCCATTCCACAAGGCGACCAGGTCATTAACAGAGCAGCCATCAAGGTCAGTGGGTATATTCTCCAAAGAGTTCTGGAAACCAATTGGTTCCATCATTCTCTGGGGGTGGACCAACCTTACCGGTCCGCCACCCCGACAAGGGCACAGGAGGGCCAGGATCTGGGCCTTCAGGAGGTAATGATCAGACCACGACAATGTTGTTATAACATCTCCCAATAATAGACCAATAAACCATTTCCCGTACTTTACCTACATGTAAACTAAATGGAAGACAAACTATTCCACTTGTACTTTTCTGGGACAATCCTCTATGATACATATCCAAACAAAGCAAGAGGGGGGGAAAAAAGGTGATCAGTTTTTGATATTAAGCTTTATTGAAAACTGAACCTAATGGGCCTTAACCTCAAGTGATCTGACCAAAAAAACGATTCATCATGAATTCAAAATTTTGTGCAAATTTAATGCAAATATTTATGCATTTTTTATTTTAATAGACATTTCTATGCAAATTTTTAAAAGTTATGCAAATGTGTATGCAATCTAGTTCTAAATGTGAGGTAAATTTTTATCACATTAATCTAATCAAAATGTGTTTTGTTCAATGTTTTCCAAGTTTTGATGTGATCATCCTAATAGTTCACAAGTTTGAAATAATGATATAATGAAGAAACAAAGTAACAGTAATGGTCATGTGCATTGGTACATCAGAAACAATGTCCCTGCTTATTCCTCTTCCTCATCACTAACAATTGGTGATGCATTTGTGCAGTTGATTCCACTGCAGTGCTTGCAAGGTACTGTGCACTCAAGACAGTAACTTGGGCATGTACATCGTTTGCCGAATGGTTCATCCACAGTGATTTTGCAGGCGCAGCAAATTATCGGTAATTTCTCTGGTGCAGGTTCTTTTTTTGTAGTTACAAGCTGTAGTTGTCCATGTAAAAGGTGCCATCCACATTTTTTGGGATTTGGTTCGTTAACTCCCAAGTGTTTTCAATATCACATACTGGTAATGTGTGCCCTGCACAAGTGGTAATCTACAGCATCGACTGTTGGAGGTAGACGTACAGTGTCAAGCTCCATTTTTGCTGTCGAGATTTTCTTCATGTACAGTTCATATCACAGTTTGTCAAGGTCTGGATTTTCTTCATTCCCTCCATATATAGCTGGCAGTATTTTGCGTCCCACCACAGTCAGTTGTTCTTTAGTGACTTGTTCTGTCTCACCAAACAATGATGCCCCATCAGATAGTTTTTTGGAGATTAGAATGTGGTGGAATATTGACATTTTACTCTTTCCAAATATAGGGCTGGTTGTATCACAACCACTCACAGCGCGAGCGAAGGGGAGAATTTTGCATCCCTCCACTCCTACCGCTTGTTGCATGGCACTAATATCATGGATTTTTCCTGTGCGTGTTGTGGACCACATCACTATGTTCTCTTTTCCGTGATGCAATAGAAGGACTAGTGACTGTATCATTAGCAATGACTGCCACATGTCTGCTTTCTGCTAATTCTGCAGCAGTTTTTTCAATGAGCGTTGTCAGCGTCATCTTTGGCATGGACTACAGTGTGACCTTTGTTTGTTTGTTTTTAAGTAACTCCTGAGCATGTCCACAAAGCACTTGTTTGTTTTCCTTGTTTGAGAGAAAGGGTCCTTAACTCACTGTAACTATTGACTTCTCGACAAACTCTGCAGTCACTGATGAGTTCTTTGTCCGGCGTAGATGCTCCATATCTTTAACACTGGTAGTCTCGTACCTATCAAAAACAACAGTTACACTTCCATACTTCTATGCAATGTAGGTTCCATACTGAGTGAGAACATCTTCATACCTTCCTTCTTTTGGCCATGGAAGTAGTGCCATTCAGTAGTGCTCCTCCATCAACAATGTAAGATGCTCCGTCTCGTGAGGTAGGAACACTGGTTGCTGTTGCAGTACTCTTAGTGGTCATATCTTTAATAGCTTTCGCTACAGTTGACTTTTCAGCCTTCGTCATAAGCTGTGTTTTTTAAAGGCAATGTGGACAACTTGTACTTAAAGTAGTTTGCTGATCCCTGCAATTCACTGTCTGTGGAGAGAGCCAATATCATTCTCTGGGTTAGCAAATTGTGTCTGCAGGGTGTTTCATTTGCAATAATAACACCTTCAACACTCTCATATGCCCTTTTCACACAGACACTCTCTAACACTGATAAAATGGGTAGTACATTTTATTATACATGTTGCAGACTGCAGGTGTGCTCTATGGGTGCCCTGCAACATGTATAATAAAATGTAATACCCACTTTATCAGTGTTAGGGTGTCTGTGTAAAAAGAGCCATAGTTACAACTTGCTGTGATTTGTGCATGGCCACACTGCTGAAAGAACTGACGGTTAGTTTGGCCTGTATTTTCCGCCCAATCACCTCTGCTTTATTCACATCCACCTTTTCCTCGCTATCCATTATTATGCTGAAAATATTTACCAAGCTTTTGCAGCTGGGGTGAAATGGATTGTGATCTTGCAAGAATTGAAGGATCGAAGTCTTTCAAATCTCTTGACATTCTTGCATCAGAAAAGTCAACGTACTGCTCACTGATGCTTCTTACAACCCCTGTCAAGATGCTTAATGTGTATACAACTGCACCGCACACTGGGTGACTCAAAATCCCCAGGTCTCGTTGGTTTTCTGTCATTCCCCTTCCATGCGTTATCCCTCCTCTGCTCTTGGCCAATTTCATAAGTGTTTGCTCTATGAACATATCTGTCCAAACACCAGCCCACATCTTGTTCTGCTTCCTCAAAGTGAAATGACCCTCCTTCATCACTTTGTCCACTTCTGGATGCCTTTCATTAAGTCCTCTCATTTGCTGAACATAAACTCTAGCACACTTGGCTTAATTATTGTGTCCCGCGTTTGCGAAGAACGGAAGCATGAGTTCCACGCTGCAAATGTAACCTCCAGTTTCCAGTCCTTTCTGCTCTGCCTTTGCAATATCCACCATGTATAGGTAAAGGTACAGGTACATAATCCAAAATTAAAGTGTTTAACTCACTTTAAACAATAACTTCGAACAATCAGCTGCTAAGTACTTGTTTTCAGTGACCTTCCCAGCAATTGCAGGTAAGTAATTAGCATCGTTTATAGCCTATCTGTCTGCAGGAAAAAGATAAGAGACTCTATTAGGAAAAGGGGCCTCTTATTTATTAAAAATAAATGCTTTTAGCACATAACATTACAAGGAAAATTAAAATATTTTTAAAAAATATTTACAGCGGCCCATTAATACTAATTAATGCAATAAAGAGTTACACTCATTTACACTAGTTTTCTGATGGGCGGGGGGGGGAGGAAGGTGTACATTTTTAGTATGTCAACAGTCCACATATGCACTTTTAAAATACAGAGAACACTTTATATTGGATGAGTTAGGCACCAGATACCTCCGAAAGGCCAAGGTGTCTTTATAGACTACAACCACTCCACCCCTCCCCATCCCCAAAGCCTTGGCTGATGCTGCACCTTGTATCTGGCTGGTACCATCTGGGACACTACTAGTCCAGATGCCTTGTCCAGCCAGGTCTCTGTAATGCAAATGAGGTAGGTGACCTCATCCTGAATAAAATCATGGACGGTACATTTTTTATTTGCCACCAACCTCACATTAAGCAGCATCAGTGTCAGATCAGGGGCCCTACTGGCCTCAACTCCCAGATAGCCCCCACTGGGGGGTGGGGGTAGCGGTATGTGGGAACTGGCACCATGTGTCTCTCCCAAAACCCCAGGTGGCCTATCCTCCCCTCGCCATACCCCTCCCATGCCCAACATGACCCCAATAGTTGCCCCACTGTCCTCCCTGGCTCCTGATTAACAATTTCCCCACCTCCAAATTGACAGCACCCAAAGGGCCCGTAAGGACAAGGGATGATCAGAGAGGGCCCCCCCAAGCCCAGCATACCCAGAGGCAGTAGGTCCCTCTGTCTGGGAGTTTTCTTTCACAGTCCTCATTCCTTCTGGGCTGCTTCTAGTCTTCAAAATTGCCTTGAAGATGTCCTGGGCCCATAACCTATTGTATAGGGGTGGGAAACCGGTAGAATCCGGTATCCGATAATGCCGGTATCGGGCGTACCGGCATTATCGGATTCGGCCCGGTAATCCGGACCCGGTACCGGATTTCGGGGTACCG
>QEPC01012829.1:1501359-1536088 GCA_003113815.1 Sphenodon punctatus
CCCCCCCCAGGGATCGGGTCAGGGTCATACTTACCGGCGGCTGCGGGGACGCCGCGGCCGCTGGTGCTGGGGGGTGGGCTCGCCTCGCCTCGGGGTCGCGCTTACTCTTTTTTTAAACAAAAAGCCAGGCTGGGCAGGGTGGGTGGGGGGTGTAAAGTGGGGGGGTTTTTGGTGTTTTTTTTACATTGCGGCCATTCATTTGAATGGCCGCAATGTGGGGAATCCGGTAAATGGGCCAGATTACCGGGTTTAATCCAATACTGCCGGTACACCAAATACCGGCAGTATCGGATGATCCGGTAGTCCCACCCCTAATGTCTCATTGTTTCCTTGTGCTCCCCATCTGTCTGACTCTGTATTTGAGGTAGGCACTTTGGTTGTATACTATGCTTGTAGAGCGCCTAGCTCCACAGTATACTTGTTCATGACATGATCTGCTAAACACTAGTACAATAAATAAAATGTCATTTTATATTTTCTTTTGTGCCCAATAATGATTAATATCAGCAGAGGTTGGAAGGGGGGGCGGGGAGGGGAAGGAACATAAGTACTTTATAATGGGCAAAAAAAGTTGCATGATTTTTCAATATTCCTTAGACATGCACCGTATCTTAAAGAGAATGGGCTGTGGATCACATGTCCTCTCTGTGGTGGTATGGAACAGCTCCCTGTCACACTGGTAACTGAACAGCACTCTTTTCGCAGCCACAGTAATTGCATACCTTGTGAGGCAATATTAAGAAAATATTTAAGGTATTTTCAGTTTTACTTAATATGATTTAGCAGCTGAAAGCAAGGAAAACCAACACTGTCCTATCAGTCAGATCTCCATGGGTCATCAGTAAAGTGCTTCATGGACCATTGTGCTAAGGCAGGGGTGGGGAATCTTAGATCTGGGGGCCATATGCGGCCCACAGCAGGTTTTTATGTGGCTCCTTTCCTGGAACTGGCTCCTGGATCTATTTCCCACCTCCAACCACTGATAACCTGAGTTCAGGGTAGAATAGGGGACAGATCCAAGGCATAAATCCATGGTCTAGGAACTCCTTTTCTTGAGTACACCCCTTAAGCACCCCCACCCACAACTTGTATGAGACTCGTGCAACTTGTACTAATTGTCAAAGTGGCCCCCGTGACAGAAGAGACTCCCCACTCCTGCACTAAGGGATGTAAGAGCAGCTATCTGAATGTGTCTTTTTGCTCTGGTAAATCTATGTACATTTATTTGGCTTGCATACTGTATAACTCACTGGTTTTACCTCCGTTTCAGAAGATTGCTGAAGCAAGTGACAGACAATGAATACTTCTGGTATACTGGAGAGAATTAGGTCCCCAATAACTTTTCTGATATGGTGCCATGCATATTCAATGAAGAAGAACTTAATGACAACTGCACAATTCACTCAGTCATGAGCACTGTTGCCCAGCCAGGCTGGAGTTCTAAAAAGTGACTGGAGAGAGAGAAATGAAGGCAGCTTACACATCCCACTACTGGCTTGCTTTGGGAAACTTGTTTGATATCCTCTGAAGGGGGGAAGAAAGTGAAAAGACGCATACTTGAGATGCATCAGCAACTAAAGTATGAATGGAAACGTTCAATTTCTTTTATTTAGTATGAAGCTCAGGCCAGCTCACAACATATAAAAGAAAGAGTGTTCAATTGGAAGACCTTCATTGAGCAGCAAACTAAAATGGCTGATGATAAATCTAGTGCAGTAATGTTGTTTTGTAGGTTTACTGCTTTTTTCATTCAATGAATAGAAAAGAACATTTTCTGGAGAGACTGAGCTTTGTGTTGTTATGTGGATCGCTGTTTACCTAGTCCCGTGTGTAGGGTGGGTGGGGGAGAATTCTGTCCATCTTTCTCCATGCAATCTCTTTGACTTTATCCAGTGGAGTCTGAGCCCAACTGCATTGGGACTGACCTAGCCTCAAGTCTAAGACAGCTGGGATCTTTCAAGCATGGGCCAGATGGAACTGGGGGTGGCCCTGGTCCCTGGAGTGCCATGATATCCTAAGGCTCTGGGAGATGGGATTTAATCAGGAAAGGGTGAAGGGAATCTCTTAACTGCATCCCTTTTCTGATGTAGTCTCCCCTTTCCCCCACCAAGTTTGCTGAATCATGCGGGTTCACTAGAAAAGGCAGAGTAAAAATGTTCTCTTGCAACTATCTTGATGTGCCCACCCCCATGGAGTGCTGTGATGTTATGGCATTCTTGCCGGGAGGGGGCAGAGCACATTAGGGAAAGGGTGGAGCTAAGGTGTTCCCATACTCTATTCCTGAAGTGGCCCTACCCCTATGGCATGCTGGGACATCACAGCAATGTTCTCCTGAGAGGGTATGACCTCTCACCCCAGGGAGCCCAAACTAAGGTCCTTTTCAGGTTCCGTTGAACTTGGTTCAGCATGCAAGATTCTAGTGGGTGGGGTTTACACTGATCTAACCGGCTTGCATGCTAGTCCTCTTGGTAAACACTATCGTGATTGGCTTGATGGTCTTGGAGGAAGTCTGTCTGATTTCACTGGCTGCCATTCTCTAAACTAATTGAATGCTGTTCTGCCATTCTCTTATCTAATTGGAGGTCTGCTAAAATATGAAGGCTACATGGCTGATGTATGAGCAAGCCAGGCCAGAACTTTCTGCTGCTTGCTTATGGTCCAGTACAAGTGCAGCTTCCCCCAGACCACCTATCTCATTCACATCACAGTCGTATTCACATTTGGTGCTGGGCAAGGGAGGGTTCATTGGCTGCAGGAAGAAGGGGGTATGTGGTGTATATGGTTCTGTGGATGCAGCTAGCATGTTCCGTGTACTTTTGGCCACGCTCTTTCTTTCTGCGTTTAGATTTTTTTGGCTCATGAGTTCTGGGTTGTTTTCATCCTTTCTGTGATTGCATTATCACATTTACTTCAGTGGGTTATTTCTGTGGATTAGAGTAGTCCTTGCAATAGAAACAAGTTAAAGCGCCAGTTGGTATCTTTCCAACCAAGGGTACTTTCTTTCATAGATATCAATAGACCAGACCGTTACAGTCTGGTGGGAAGTTGCCTGTAAGCAGTAGGTCCAAATGCCCACTTGGCTAGAAGGAGAGGAAATTATCCATTGCTGACATTTAGACTATTGAGCTTAGTGGTCTTTTATACCAGCCTGGTCTGATGTGCAATTTAGTGGAGGGAAGATATAGAGCAGAAGTGGGCAAACTGTGGCTCTAGGGCCACAGGCGACTCTTTGGCCCCATTGTGGTAAATAGAGGCAGTTCTTGTGATTAGGAAGCTTTTCCCACTCTTGGTAAAGAGGTTCTGTTGAAGCAGTGTGGTGATTGCATGGACTTTTCTCTTTGGGCATATGTTGGTGATAATTTGGATTTTATAAATGAGTCTGTAGCACAGGTAGGCAAACACTTGAAGAATTGTTCATGTCTTTGTTAATAATAATAATAAAAATAATAATTAATTTTTAAAAATTGTGCATGTCTTTCTGCTACTGTTTCCATAGAAATGTTCTTTAGTTTTAATATAAACGTTTGAACATGTTTTACTCGTTCCACCATGTACCAAAAACCCTTTTGGTATATAACAATCAATTTATTAAATGGTTCTAGCTTCCATCATGGCCAAAAATAAAGTTATAAATAAATAGTAAAAATATTATTATTATTAGTAGTAGTATTATTATTATTTTATTTATTAATTATCACTTGTATAGAGCCAGCTGTGTACCTAGCACTTTACAGAACAATGAGATGGACGCAGTCCCTGCCTACAACTTACAATCTAAAAGACTCGGCGAGGGGAGACAAGGAGAGGAGGCATAGGGAGAGACAAGGGACAAAGCATTCAAGTGGATGCGAAGTCTCAGGTGCACGTTGCAGGCTTAATTGCAGTTGGCAGGAGTCTGTGGGGAGGGCAGACTGTAAATGTTGAGAGGAAAGATTAGCAAGCGACAGGAAAGCCGGTGATGAAGAGGTGGGTTTTGAGGAGCGATTTGAAGGAGCAGAGGGAGGGGGCAAGGCGGATGTGGGCAAGGAGGGAGTTCCAGGCATAGAGGACAGCAAGGGAGAACAGGCGAAGGCGGTTAGGGAAGCAGGGGAGACGAGGTAGAGCAAGGGAGGGGATAGAGGAGGAGCGGAGAGTGCGTGCAAGGAGATAAGGGCTGAGAGGTAAGGGGGAGCCAGGCTGTGAAGGACTTTGTAAGAAAATACTAGGAGTTTGTGAAGGATGCGTTGAGGGAGGGGGAGCCAGTGAAGTGAGGAGAGGAGAGGCTGCACGTTGTCGAAGCGATGGGCCAAGTGGATGACCCTAGCAGCGGAGTTTTGGATGGAGATAAGGGGGGAGAGATGGGAGCGGGGGAGGCCAGTAAGGAGGAGGTTGGAGTAGTCAAGGCGGGAGATGACCATAGCATGAACAAGGGTTTTGGCTGCTTGGGGGGTCGCATAACATCACATACTGCATAAAGTGTAACAACAGAAATATGCATAAAATATAAAATAGGTTAATCAAAATGATGCTTAGAATACCTAGCCCTGTTTCACTCACCTTAAAAGGCAAGCAGGGCAAGATTGGAAAAGAATAGCTCATGGATTGGTGTTCTAGGCTAACCATTTTCTTTACTTTGACTTAAGCAAAAGAGCAACTTAGTATTTTATGTATTTACCGCCATGGTCAAAAAACGGCAAAAGCATTTTCCCTCTGAGCAGTGAGAATAATTTAATTAACCAAAGGCTAGTCATTACAAAATTTGAGACTTTGCCGCCTTTTGTTAAAATGTTGCCTTGCTCTTCTGGGGATTACCTTGGCTGAGCTTGACCCCTGATTATACTAAACCAAATTAATAATGTACTTTTAGAGTGTGATGAATTAGAGTCAGACCTTACTCTTCTTGAGGTTAGCCATAACAGAGCCTAGCCCCTAAACATTCTAACAAACAGTAGCCAACACAATCAGAGGTTATCCTCTTAACATAGTGACAGGAATAACTAAACATTGTTAACCACAGGTACATAATTAAGTTCTTGATCACCATATGCTTTGTGATACATCTTGCAAATGTGGATAATATGTTGATGCAAGGTCTGTTGATGCAACAGCCTGATGCAAGGTCTGTATGCACGCATTAGGTACACATGCAGGCCAAACCTACCACCTGTACATGTGTGCACGGTGTGCATGCTCAGGGTGCCCCTGGGAAAGTCAGGCCCCACTTGGAGAGCGCCAGGCTTGGCTGAAGTGGCTGCTGCGGTGGGGGTGCGGTCAGGGGGTGGGGGACTTCCCGAGGGACACCCTGCGCATGCAGGGGGTAGGTTTGGTCTTCACGCACAGACCTTGGATAAGGCTGTTAGTTTACTTGCCTATATGTTTAGATACCTACTTAATTTTTCAATCACTAGAACATTTTTTGGTTGATTTTGTCTTAGAATAGCTATAAGATTCAAGACTTTAGAGTGATTATCTTACAATCCATGTTGTAAATGTTTCTTAGATGTGAAATCTGAGTTTAGGTAGTGCTAAGAATACAGTATAAAGCATCTGAATGTGTCCCATTGTTAAATGAAAGCATGAACAGAAGCACCAAGTTGACTCTCTCTGCATAACACATTCAAATACATTGATTTTGGCCATGCTTATAAAGTTGAACATTGGTAAAATGAAGTTGCAAGCCCAAGCTTAAAATGTGCATTAAAATCAGTTTAGATTTTGATTTCACTCTGTTAAGGTCTTGTAATGGCAAGCTTGTGTGCCCCATGCCCCCATTCTCTTAGAAATGTGAGACTCTGGACACAGTGTTGACCACTCCTGACTATAGAGCCATCCAGTCCTTTGTTAAGTACATACAAAGAAACAATAGGGTGAGGCAGTGCAAGAAGCAGCAGAAGGCTGCCATAGAATTTGGGGAAAGCTACAAATGGACGGGCAGTTAAATGGATGGGCAGTTTTCTTTTCAGGAACCCTTTTCTGCTTGCTTTGGGGAGCACTGCAGGTGCTGTTGAATATTTCCCATCCACTTTTCCTTAACCTGTAAATCTGTACAGAAACAGATTTCTATAACACACTTGTCATGGTGGGTCTGATTAATTCTTGGTGTTATATGATTGATAATATGTAATATTATTAGTTGCATAAGCAGATTATTGGTCATAAGACTCAGTGATTGTGAAAGCTGATACTGGCTAGATTGTGAAATGTTTGGGAAGGTGGACCAAGCCAAGAACCATTAAACTAATCGAAAGACTCTCCCCAGAAGGGGCTCAAACAGGAATTGAGCAATAGCAACAACAAATAAGGTTATTCCAGAACAAGCTGAGTGACCACCATGGATTGGTGAGGTGCCCAGGTGAGGCTCAGGAATGTGCCCAGGGACATTTAAGGGACTCGGAGCTAGCAAATGGGAGGACTCCACTGATGCTGCCCTAAGGACTCTCACAACACGTCAAACTTGTGCCTGCTTTTCTGGAGAGAGAAACGAGAAAGGACTTTTGCTCTCTAGCTGACTTAAAGGGTCTGGTAAGGCCTTCAGGCAGGGGCCTTGTAAGCTGAGCCAGAGTTGTGCATTAGGGCTGATTTTGTTTGTTTTATGCATTTTCTGTAACCTCTGAACTCTGTCCCACCTTAGTACCTTTCTCTGTCCTAAAACTGTGTATGGGGGGTGGAGGGGGGTCACTGGTGCTGTAGGCTAGCTTGGGGGATTTCTCGACCAACATCGAGACGAGCCTAACCCATCCTTTAAGTTTATGACACCATGGCACTACTAAGGTTCAGGCAACCAGGTATTAACCCTTTTGGCTGCTGGCACACTCAACAAGGAGTGGCGTCTAGAAGAGCCTAGAGAGGGGAGGACCCGGTCATGGCTGACCTAGCAGCACTCTGGGGGACAGCCAGAGAGAAGGGAATCCTAGAATCCCAATGGCATTGTTGAGCCTTAAGGCAGTCTCCCCGAGTTGGTCTCAGTGTGCAGCGTGACCAACAGTTTAGAAAGTGTGTTAGTTGGTACCAGTGCCTGGCAAATGACACCTTTTGGGGTAACGCAAAGGCTCTGCAGAATCTTCAAGTGTTTAGGTTTTTGTTGGTTTTGGGACTAGTGTTAGCCTGCCATGATGGGAGTGTCTGCAGGAATGGCCAACATGACCAAAGACAGGCTGGTGGAGGAATGCCGCAGCCAGAATTTGGAGACAATGCAAAACCAAAGATCAACTAATCCTCAGCATTAGAGAGCATGAAGCGCAGCTAGAAACCTCACCATGGATGGAGAGAGCCCATGCAAGTGGCAAAGAGGTGCTGGAGATGCAGTTAACCTTGGTGAGACTGCAACTCCAGGAATGAGAACTGCATCTTCAGAAGGAGCAGGAGGCTTCCTGGAGGGAGATCAAGGCAGCCAAGGTACAACTGCAGCTGTAGAAGCTCAGGCACCAGGAGAATGAAAAGCAAATGGCCCCTGAGCTGGCCAAGCAAGGTGTACATGGGTCCAGGGCCCTAGCACATCATGATTGCCTGTACCAGAGACCAGCTGATCAGTGCTTCAACCAGCTGATCCCACAATTCGGTGAGACCCAGTGTGTGGAGGATTTCTTCTCTACCTTTGAGAAAATTTGCATGAGAAACTTTGGGTGCTTGTCATAGTGCCGAGTCTAAGTGGTAAAGCTTTGTGTGTTTATAATGTGTTGGAGGGGTCTGATGGGGATTTGAAATTTGAGGCTTTTAAAAAAGCTGTTGTCACGTTATGAGATCACCCCTGAGCGGTACAGAAGTCAGTTTTGTAGCCTGAAAATTGATGACATGCGCCATAAAGAATATGTATGTAAAAGTAAGGAGCTGTTGAAAAAATGGCTTAAGGGGGTGCAGGTGCAAACATTTGAGGAGATGGTTGATGTGATCGCTCTAGAGCAATTATTTAAACGTATTTTCTCCTCCTGTAAAATCATTGGTCCTTGATAAGAAAGTCGCTACAGTTGAGGTTGCTGCTGAAATTGCTGATGATTATATGTGTAATCGGACCCACTTCCAGAACAAGGGTCCCAAGCGGGAGGGAGACACCACAAAACTGTCTGGTGTCCATAAACTCCCAACAACGCTCCCATAAGCGTTCCTGTCCCCAATACCAAATGGGGGGTATGCTCCCCAGGCTGCTCCACTGCTCTGGACTCCTGGTTTCCCAGGGGGAGCAATAGGCTCATTAGGGGAGCACACTCAGATGGGAAGAGCACACTCAGATGGGAAGAGGCTTCCTCGCTCCCCCAATTCGAGTGGGGAAGTTCTCTGTTCAGCTCAGTGGTGCATGAGCTGGGGAGAAGCAGGGAGCAGCCAGGAGTGCAGAGGAGCTGCAGCCCTGACGGTGAGGTGATTTAGCTTGGGGTCCTGAGAGAAGCACGTGCTGGGATTGGCGTCCTGGTCCTGGGGTATCCCAGGGTATCCTTGGGTGCCCCAGGACGCCCTAGTAATACCCACATTTTCAGGCACCAGGTACCCGATAGGGGTTGGTTACCGCATTGGGTGCCTGCTGGTGGTCCCCGTAAATACAGGTATTACCCATGGGTAACTAAAGTACTACCCGATTCAGCTGTAGTGCAGAAAAATGAAGCATTCCCCACAAAAGGGTGCTCTTCCAATTTAATGTTGTCCAACTTTCCTTCCTCCAAAACCATTACACTCATGCTAGGGACTGAAAGCCTATACTTTTCCATAGCAGACCATGAGTTGTCCAATGAGATATTACACCATATTGCTATGTCTCTGAGTGAGGCTGCCCAGTGGTATCTCACAATATCTGGAAGAGCTCAAGACCTGCTTATCTTCTGTCTTTCAGCATAAGGGGTTTATTTTGTTGTTTTTAAAAAAAATTAATTCTGGGTTTTTTATTTTGTTGTACAAAGCGGTCTTATTTTTTGGAGTTGTTTGAAAAATGTGGAGGATATTTTATGGGTAGGACAGATACTATATGCAAAATTTTAGGAAGGATCATCCTATTTACAGTATTAATCCTACCCAACCCTTATTGTAAGATTCTGCCATGAGAATTAGTTCCTTTTAGTTTGTACAACAGGTGGTACAAATTTTGCCCTATATAAAGACTTCTGTTGCTTTGTGAATTTCGTTTCTAGATATTTTATTTTATTTGTTCAACTTTGAACAGAATTATACTCTCCAGGGGTGTCTCCTTCTCCCCTCCGATGGACAGTGCTGATGATTTGTAATAGTTAATTTTATATCCTGATAGGCTCCCGCAAGTGTCAATGCTTTACAACTACTCATACCGTAGGAGCATATAGTCTGCATATGATGCAGCTTTGTGCTCTTGATTTCCCAAATGAATTCCTTTGATATCATTGATCTCTCTAATACTTTGGGGTAAAGGTTCAAGGGCTAAGTCAAATAATAAAGGGGAGAGAGGACATCCTTGTCGAGTTCCTCTTTTGAGCAAAGAAGGCTCTCGGAGTTTAATATTTATTAGAATCTGTGATTTGGGCTTTTTATAGATTACAGATAGCCAGGTGATTCCCTTTGAACCACATTTTACTTAAAGTTTCAAATAAGAAAAACCATTCAAGTTGATCAAAGGCTTTTTCTGCATCTAATGATACAAATTGGTGTTGAGCTTTGTTCTTGGAGTGATTAATTATATTTACAGTTCTTCTGATGATGTCTAGCCCGAACCTGTCCAGGACAAACCGAGCTTGATCAGAGTTAAAGAGTTAAAGAGTTAAAGATGACCCATATAAGTCTGCTAGCTAAAGTTTTAGATAATATTTTGAATGCAATGTTTAGAAGGGATATTGATCTATAATTCCCACATTTTTCTTCACTGCTACCTTCTTTTTGACAAAGAGTTATAACTGCATCATAAAAGGTTTGGGTAGTTCTTTGGATTCCAGTTATATGATTATAAATCTTACACAGAATGGGTGCTAACTCCTTGGTGTATAACTTATAAGTATAACTTATAGAATTCTCCATGGTAACCATCTGGACCAGAAGCGTTATTGTATGGAAGAGATTTGATGGTTTCGATAACCTCTTCATCAGATTTTTTTTTTTAATATATCTGAATTTAAACAGGGAAGATCTATTTTTTCAGGGGATTTTCTGGTTTCAGATAAATTTGGGAATTGGGAAGAATACAACATTTTGTAATAATCCAAAAATTCTGATTTTATTTTATCTTCCTGTATTACATTATCACCTTGTTTATTCTTGATCTTGGCAAAAAAATTTCTATGGTTTTGCTTTCGTTGGAATGTCTCTAGGGTTTTATCTGCTTTATTACTCTTTTCTTAATAGTATATCCTAGAGGCTATTGCCTCTAAACTGCTTTTCTGTCCTTTCTGTTTCGATACTAGCTACCTGGCCTCTAATCTTGGATAACACCAATAGAGTGACCTTGTTTTGGGTGGATTTGTGAAGTTCTTCTGTCTTTTTGAGCTGTAAATACTAGGGATAATACCGAAATTATCTGAAAATTGTTACTGCATTTTGTTTTGCCCCCCTTGATTTTGTGTCTCTTTTTTTCATTGATTTTGTTTCAGGTTTTTTTATTGCTGTTTGTTCTCATTGATGTCAATGGGAAAAAAACTGGAAATCTGAAACCAAAACGAGATTTGAAATTCAGAAAGAACCGTAACTGGAAAAAAATGAAATTCTCCTAGGAGTCCCACCCATAGTAAATACAAGTCTTTCAGTTACTTAAATGCTTTCTTAATAAAGTTAGTTATTTCCATACATTTACCTCTGATTACAGCTGTGGCTGCATCCCAGAATATATAGGGAGGCTTTATGACAGTAAGTATATAATCTGTTCTTAAGTAGGAGTTATGAGGACTGGAAACAAAGGTAAAGTGTCTCTCAGTCAGGCTGAAGGTCCTCCATAGATCTATAACATCATTATCATTTTAAAATTGTTTATGGCCCTGGCTCCTGTGCCCTGTTTATTGCTATTAGATCTATCCAATGGAGTTAATGCACAGTTTAGATCTGCCATTACTAGAGTTTATGTAGTTTTCTGCAAGATTTTTTAAAATTTTTGCCCTAATAAATTCCACATCACTCCTGTTAGGTGCATCTATATTAACAAGAGTGATCGTCTGTTCCCTAATCTGTACTTTCACCATAAGAAATCTGCCCTCCTTGTCTTTATATACAGCCACTACCTTGAATGGTACTCTTTTTTTTTTTGTTTCCTATAATTACACCACGGTAGAAATGGGCTAATGACGTTAAAACTCCATGCACATGAGTGGAGCTTTACACGATTGCCCCGCCGCAGTTTTGGCTCACAGCAGTTCCCCCGCTCCTGTGTGCAAGTGACCTTCAAGGGGATTCCACTCCCTTCGCCTTCTGAGTGTCTCAGTACTTAAATCAGGGGATTGTCCCTCCATAAGATACTTTGCAGAAATCATAATGGCCTCATACAAGTTTTCACTGAGTTTTTTGGCTTCTCTCATAATCTCTTCCTTTTGTTGGAATTTAAGGAACTATGATAGTTCGGGGGGGGCGGCGCATTTCCCTCCGAACGCGGCTTAGGACTTTGTGACCTCACTCAATCTCTCTCTCTCTCTGTGTTTGTGTATGAGTTTGTCTCCTCCGAGGAAAACAGATGTAGCTCATTCTGTATGAAGCTTTGTATGAATTTTATGATGGTGTCTCAATCCACCACTTCTTTAAAACACAAAAAATGCAAGGTAGCTTTCTGGCTTTAGTTCTCTAAGTCCTTAACTTTCTCCCATAGAAGCTCTAATCTGTTTTTTCCCTCCCTTCTGACTTGCTGATCTTCTAGCTTCATCATTCTGTGCTCCGGACTGCAGGGCATCTAACTTGCCGTCGTCGACGCACCCCAATGAGACACCGAGACCTTGGTTGGTTTCAAAACTGGCCACACTCCTTTATTAACTCAATTCAAAACGAGGCCAGTCGGTAATTGCACATGCAATTTGGATCCAGTATGCTATGCTAATAAAACTTATTAACTTTTATGCCGGCGTGGATGCGCCCTCCAGCGTTGGCATCTTTAACCGTAAACGTCCCCTTTTCAACAGCACCCTGGCTCTGACCGAAAAAGGGGATAGGCCCAACTTTGGGCGCGAGTAAGGAGGTTGGTGTTCGTAGGCCAGCGGACCATGCATGTCCTTTCTGACGTCACTACAACACTCTTCCCAGGGGTCATGACCCCAGTGTGTGCTGTGCCCGCATCACTCTGGTTATCACACCACCATCTCTTAAGGAGATGACTCTTCCTATGCTATTCCTATCCTATTTAGCCTACTATAGCATACTGGATCCCTGCCACAAAGGGGGAAACAACCGTATTCCCCCGACCCCCACTGCCTCTAAACTACAATCCACTCAGATGTTCGGCCAATGCCGCCAAATATAATTCGTTCCCTGCTGGTGAAAGGTGCACCCCGTCCTCGATCCATACCACACGTCATTCGGTCCTGGTGAGCCTAGGTCCTACCGGAAACAAAAAACGCAGTGTTTACTCAGAGTAAGGTCGAACATACTTTTTATATGCCCCTGACCACCATCTTCCCACTGCCTTGATCGACGACTCAGGTAAACCCGCAGCTGAAGCTGTTGAAGCAGCGCCGATCCTAAACGAGTGGGACCCAAATTTACTTGCGGGCAATCCTGCCCTGTGAAGAGAAGCCTTTAGTACAGCGGTAAATTGATGATTCTTAAGCGGGGTGCGTGATCTATGGATGAATAAGTATCCAGGGACTTGGGGGCGGATAGCCATGTACCGCCTCATTTGATCGACCGGGCGTATAGCCGTAATTCCACATTGGTATAGGTCAACATTTTGTCCCCTACTCCTCTGATCTGTTTTGGAATGACGTATTCTAAACCTCAATCCGTTCTGTGTCAGCTCCATGTCTTGGAGTAGAATGCCCACTCCGTGTCATCCCTATACGATCGGGGCACCACCTCGCTAATCCTAAACCCTCCAAAATAGGTTACGAGGTACGCTGAAGTAAACAACTGCACCTCAACGGCAGTGTGGCATACTGTTGTTAATATCTGACTTAATTGGACCAGAACCGGGGTGGTTATTGGTGTTCTGAGTCTGGGCGTGGCTGGTTGAACCCTAGCCCAACTTTCATACATCCGCTTCAAGTAAAATCCCTTGTCGGGGATGGAAAACCTTTCAGTCTACTAACGAAAGATAAGGCTGCAAACTTTCCTGCTATAGTGCCCCCAGTCAACCCTTTTTTGTGAAGGTGCATTGCAAACTGGATTACTTCTGGCTCCCCTATAGGAAAGCCGTTCCCCCATCCTCTGGCAACCCTGAATAGCTGGAATTCCTGGAAGGCCCTACCGTACGCAGCTTGAGTTCTGGGCGCCAGTGATCCCTGTATGATAGACTGCAGCTCTAACTCCCAAGGTTCCATACCCCCGGTGGTAGGGGGTCTGGTACTTCTCTGGAGTCCGGTGCCATTTCCCAGAATCGTTCGATCTGAAACTGAGAAAGGGCGTCGGCTATGCCGTTGTCAACACCAGATATGTGCCGTGCAGTGAACAAGATATTATCCTTCAAACATGCACTGACCAATGTCCGCACCAGCGACATAACCCTTGGGGAGCGAGATGAAAGGTTGTTAACTACGTGCACTACCACCATGTTATCACACCAAAACAATATGGTGCTGTTGGCAAAATACCGTGCCCAGAGTAGGACGGCGACAACTATTAGGAATAGCTCCAAAAATGTTAAATCTCTGACTACCCCTGTTTCGTGCCACCGTTTGGGCCATGGCGCCGCACACCAGCGTGTCCGGAAATATACTCCAAATCCTGCCCCTCCAGCCGCGTCGGAATGGACCTGCAGTTCAGCCTTAAGTAACATTTGGTCCCTCCAGAAGCTCGCACCGTTGTACCCTTCCAAGAAGACCAGCCATATTCCCAAGTCCTGCTTCATTTCACTGGTGACCCTAATTCTGTAGTGGGGCTGTATGCGGCCTCATAGTTTGCTGTACAACCTGGACAAGAAAGCTCTACCTGGTGCAACTACGCGGCATGCAAAGTTGAGGGACCCTATCAATAATTGCAACGCCCGTACTGTAACTTTCCGAGCTGCCATGCATTATTTAATCTTCTGTTTTATACTCTCAATCTTATGTACGGGCAATCTTGACTGGTTCAATTTGGTATCCAATTCTATTCCCAGGTAGGTGATGGACGTGTCCGGGCCCTCCCTTTTCTCAGGTGCCAGAGGAACACCAAATTCCACTGCCAATTCCTTAAATAAACGTAGGTCGGCTGCGCAGGCCACTTCCTTGGGCGAGCATATTATTAAAAAATCATCTAAGTATTTTGTTACCTCGCCTTCTTGTAGTTATTGCCTAAATATCCACTCTACGAGTGAACTAAAGCGTTCAAACACAGAGCAAGATATGGAACACCCCATGGGCATGGCTCGATCATACTAGTATTTGCCCTCGAAATGAAAACCCAATAGGTGGAAACTACTCAGGTGCACTGACAGCAGGCGAAATGCCGATTTGACATCACACGTTGCCATAAGCGCACCCGGTCCCATTGCCCTGGCCTTTTTTACTGCATCGTTAAATGAAGTATACTTAATGGTTGAAAGGTCCTTGGGTATGGAATCATTTACAGACAAACCCTGGGGGTAGGACAGATGGTGTATCATCCGAAATTCCCCAGGGGCCTTCTTGGGAACGATGCCCAGGGGTGATATTACCATGTTGTTAATGGGGGGGGGATCAAAGGGGCCAGCCACACGCCCTTCAGCTATTTCCTTCCCAATTTTTTCTCTCACTAATTCTTCACGCCCTTCTAACAATTTCAGGTTACAAACTGCACTGTGCTGGGGGACTGGGCCAACTGGAATGAGGAATCCCTTCCTAAAACCTTGCACCACATAATGGACCTCACACCTGTTGGGGTGGAATCTTAATGCTCTGTCTAGGTTATTAATTTGCACCGGTGTCGGTCCCCTTTCCCTGGCGGGGTCGTGGTGATGCTCCCTGCCCCCATTTTCCATTTCCTGACCCCTGATTAAATCTGCCCCGGTTGTTCCTTTGCTTGGGGTGAAAGCAATTGCTTGCTGAGTGCCCCCCCCCCACAATTGCAACATGCGTGCCGAAACCTACAGTTTTTCTGATTGCACAGGTCCACTTTGTTGTATTCCCAGCACGGGCTGGGTAATCCTTGCCCCCCCCTACAGCTGTCACCTCGAAATGTTTCATTTGCCGGAGCTACCCCTCCCCGTACCAAGGGGTGCCCACTCTCTGCCCGGGGTGCGTTTGTGGCATCGATCATACATTCGAGCCACAAATCCAGTGCGTGCTTGTCCCATGGAAGTCCAGGAGTATTGGCCGCCCTATGGCAAAATGCTTCGTCCTAGCATAGCCAGGCGCCAGGGGATCCTGTACCATGTGCCCTGCGGACAATGCCCGCATACTCATGTAGCTCCAATCCACGGTCCGGGTCGGCTTGCATTAGTACCCCCATGTACACTGCGTACGCTGAAGTCCAGTTATCCCAGTTACAATCGGCTTTTGGGTGACAAAATTTTTCTTTGTCTTTGGCCCCCCCCTTGTTCCGAAGGATCCACAATGGGGTCACTGAACAAGACTGCAAAGAGGTCGACGTACTCACCACGACATAACTTCTCCTTCGTAGCTTGGGACAGGTGATTGCCGAATGGGGCTGCTACGTCAGGTATGACCCCCCCAGGGGGACAACTCACCCTTGGTGTTTCTAAAACTAAGGCTGTAGGGGCGGGTATTGCCCCCTGGGTTGGAGCCGGAGGGTCTCTGGGAAGAGCCGTGCCCAGTAATAGGTCCCTCGCAACTACTGGGGCAGGGGCCTCTCTCTCTGTATTTGGGCCTGTCGCTGGGATGACCCACGCCCAAGCCCCGTTCACCATGAGAAGTTGCGGGGTGGCCTGCTGTTGGCTGTTTACCGTCTCCCCTGCTGGGGTTACCACCGCCTGGCCCCCCACCAGGCTAGTTAGGGAGTCAGCATGAGGGTTTATGGCTCTCTCCCCCCCCCCCATCTGACTAATCCCCATTGTCCCTTCATCCACAATCCCCATGCTGCCCCATCCATAATGCTCACCCTGTTCCGCTGCCCCTTGGGGTGTGCGTCCCTGTGTGTGTCATGCTTCCTGGACCCAAACGCAGTCCTGTACTCCTCGACTCAGCTCCATTTCCAATGCCTGAATTCTCCTCCACATCTCTGCATCGCCCTGCTCATCTCGACGATCCGGCTTCTGAAAGCGCATCCTGCTCACCAATGGTTCGTCACCTGTAGAATGAACTAACATCCGGCAAAGGAGGTGCTGGGGACTGGCGCTGCCCCAAGGGCCGCTGGAGCAGCTCTGATAACTCTTTGGCACCGATAATCACCTAGCCCTGGCACTCCTAGTTGATCAATTGCTTCCGTACCTGAGGCTCTATGTCGTGGGTTGGGGGCCTGTTCAACTGGGTACCTGTCCTGTAAATTAGGTCCTACTCCCCCTGTCCACGGCCATCCCTCTGCGTCTCCTTCTTGGGTCACAACAAATTCCCTGTCACCGCCATGGCATTGGCGAAGGGGACTTTATCTCATTCACAGATGCCTTAACAGCAGTAATTTCTGCTCAAGTCTTATTTTCAGCCATTTTTCTCTTCATTTTGAGCAGCAGTGTCTCCCATCCAGACCCTCCCCGATCTGTAGTGTTCATCTCTATACAGTTAACAGTGGCTGAAGTAGACCTCAGCTCTTGTGTAGGCCCAACTGGGTCTGCATGTCTGCAAAAATCCTCCAATGTTGTTTTTTGTTTACCCTGACTCCTCTTCATCTTATCTTCACTGGAGGCCAGGTTTATGAGTTCACTTACTGATTTAAGGCTGCTTTTTTAGTTAATTTAAACTGGGTGAGGAGGAGCAAAGGCAAACGCATCTTTACTAGTTAGACATACTCAGTGGCATCCCACCACCCAAATCTCTTTTTTTTATATGCAATTTTAGCTACATTAGCCATAATCCCAAAACCCCACACATGAAGCTTATGTAGGGTTGCACGTGGGGTGTTGAGGTGGAAAATTACAGACTGAAGAGGTTATTCCAGTTTAAATAAACAGCAAGACTACTTTATTCTGCAAAATGTGCTGGGACCTTGCAGATGGCCATATTAAAACATTTAAACAGATAGCAGAAGTCAGGAAATCATGCTTTAAGCAGGATTTCTCCTCAGCAACTAGCACAGGACCAATCATCATGAAGTTAAAGTATGTGTAATCTTTTTTACTGCGCAGCTGTAAGATTTGTAGAAGTATGTAATTCTTTGTAATGCGCAAAAGCAAATGTCCCTGCTTAAGGGTATATATGCTGTACCCCATTTCCAACATCTCATCTCAGAATCCCTTTGTGTTACTAAGATCCACAGCGCTGCGTATTTTTCATTACTTTGTTTTTAATCAATTTAAAATAAACTAATTCTTATATCCAAAGCAGCCTCCACTCTTCAATCTAAAATATATTTTTCCCCAACAGTGTATGCGAGTTGTGCGTGTAGGCATATGCACGTGTTGTGTGTCCTGCGTAGCAAGCAGCTTGGGACTGGCTCTGGAATTTTTAGCAAGGCAACTAATGTTAAGGTTGCATAACTTATGACTGTGGATGCTTGCCTACATGCAGATTTTCATGTGAGATTCAATCTCACGTAAAATATTCTACACATGAGTTTAGTGGTTGTAACAACCTGCAGGAACCTGCAGGTTGGGACTGGAGTTGCATGGGGGGGAACTGTTAGAGGAAACACAGCACAGTTGGTGAAGGAGAGTGTGCATGAGCTAGGCACAGCCTTATGGAGTAAGCTTAGTTAAATAAAGAGTTTGGTTGGGTTTGATAACATGCTGTCTCTTCCTTATCACATGGCACACTGTGCATGAAACATGGTGGCAGCAGTCATTTAGCAGAGACCCACAAGGAGGACAGTTTGGCCTAAAGCAGAATCTACACAGGCAGAAAGAACAGACAGCATGGAGAGCCTCAGATCCCCTGCAAAGCTGGATTTCCACTCCAAAAACTTGGCACAGGCATGGACACAATGGAAGCAAGAAATGACTTTATACACAGAGCTGACCATGGCAGACAGGGATGAGAAATTCAAGGTAAAGCTTTTTTACTACCTTATTGGGGAAACGGGCAGAGAAGTGAGTGCTACTCTCTTAACAGGAGAGCCCAACACCCTAGAGCAGCTGATAAAGACGTTTGATGAGTACTATGACCCCAAAAAGAATGAAACTGTGGAGAGATACCATTTCTTCACCCGGAATCTGGGTCGAGAGGAGGGAATGGACCTCTATGTCACGGAGCTGAGAACAGTTGCATCCACATGTAACTTTGGGGACTTAAAAGATTCCCATGTTAGAGACAGAATTGTCTGTGGGACTTGTGATTATAAACTGCGAGAGAGGTTGCTGAGAGAAACAGAACTTGACTCTGGAGAAGTCCCTCCAAATAGCAAGGGCAGCCGAATTATCCAAAGAAAGAATAAAAGCAATCACTACAACTGCCACAGAACAAGACCGAGTGCATAAAGTCTACCTTAAGGAACCCAGAAAGCATAATAAAAAAGGACTAGCTGAGAATGCAGTCTCCAAGGTCCAATGCACATACGGTGGAAAGCAACATGAAAGACAGAAAGAGAAATGTCCAGCCTATGGGCAAATGTGCCAGGGATGTGGGAGACTGAATCACTTTGTGTCTCAGTGTCACAGCTCCCACCCTGGGAGGAGGACTGCAAGGGTACATGTAGTGATAGAGGATGCTGAAATTTCTGGGGAGGAGGAAATCCTCTCAGTTACACAAGCAGATCCCAGCACACTAAGCGTGCATGTGCTGCAAAAGATAACTACCACACATTCAACTTCCATATATGCAACTATGTTACTGGATGAGAGACCAGTTACATTTCAGCTAGATTGTGGGGCTAGCTGCAATGTAAGCCCTGCAAAACTGTTGAGCAGCGATACCGCATTGGAGGAATGCAATCATGTGCTGGTGATGTAAAACAAAACATCTCTGAAAACAGTGGGCAAGTGTAAGCTGTCCATAAAAAATCCAAAGAATAAAAAACGCTATCGCCTAGAATTCATAGTGGTTGATAAGGAAGACTACCAGCCACTCTTGGGCAGTAGAGCAGTGCAAGGCATGGAGCTGATCTCCATTCAGCATCACAATATTCTCCATGTAAGACTAGCTAGGGAAAAGCTGCCATTGTTGCTGTCTGACATCTTAACAGAATATAAAGATGTGTTTCAAGGAGATGGACATCTGGAAGGCAAGCTAAAATTGGAGATAGACAACCAGGTACAGCCTGTTAGATTGCCCAAACGCAGAATCCCTCTGATCGTGGTAGAACCACTGAAGAAGGAACTAGTAAGCCTGGAAACAAGAGGCATTATTGCCCCAGTAGAAGTTAGCACTGAGTGGATCAGCAGCCTGGTGGTAGTAAGAAAACCAATGGGCAAACTTGAGGATCTGCATAGATCCAAAGCCACTTAGACGGGCACTAAGGAGAAGCCACTACCCGTTGCCCACTATTGAAGACATATTACCTGACCTGTCCCGGGCAAAGGTGTTCACCGTGTGTGTGATGTAAAAAATGGATTTTGGCATGTTGAACTAGATGAGCCCTCAAGTCATCTCACAACATTCTCAACACCCTTTGGCAGGTACCCTTTGGCATCCATGGGTAAGGATGCCCATGGGAATCAGTCCCGCTCCAGAGGTGTTCCAGCGCAAACTGAATCAGGCCCTGGAGGGGGTTTCCAGGCATCAAGATTGTGGCAGATGACATCCTGATCATAGGTGAAGGGGATAGTGAGGAAGAAGCTACCCAGGATCATGATACTAAGATGAGGCAACTGCTAAATAGGTACAGAGAAAAAAACATTAAACTGAATAAGGAAAAGCTACAGTTCCCTACATGGGACACCTTCTGACCTCAGAAGGGCTCCAGCCAGACCCCGAAAAAGTGAGAGCAATCATGGAAATTCCCAGACCGGAAGATGTGAAGGGTGTTCAACGGTTTATAGGAATGGCCACCTATCTAGCCAGATTTTGCGCACATCTATCAGAAGCTTGTGAACCTCTACGACTGCTAGCTCACAAGGATGCAATGTGGGACTGGTCAGAAGATCAGGAACAGGCATTTAAAAGAGTGAAGAAGCTGATCAGTGAGGCACCAGTCCTAAAGTATTATAACCCGGCAGAACAGCTACAACTCCAATGTGATGCCTCCGAAGAAGGCCTAGGTGCAGTACTAATGCAAAACCAGCAGCCAATAGCCTTTCTTAGCAGAGCCCTGCCAGACACACAGCAAGGATATGCTCAGATTGAAAAGGAAGTCCTTGCGGTGTTGTTTGGAACAGAGCACTTGCACCAGTTCACCTTTGGACAAAAAGTGGAGGTGCAATCAGACCACAAACCATTAGAAAGTATAATGAGGAAGCCACTCCTGAGTACACCCAAGAAACCACAACGCATGTTAATGAGATTCCAATGCTATGATGTGAGAATACAATATTGTCCAGGAAAGTCACTGCTAATGGCAGATACGCTTAGCAGGGCATATTTCCCCAAGTATAGTTTGTGTGGCTCTGTGGAACAGGAGATAGAGTCTATCAACCTGCTACAATACCTCCCTATCTCCAGGTGATACAAGAAAGTACAGAATGAGATGAGAGTCTACAAGCAGTGATGCGAACTGTACTCCAGGGTTGGCCAGACCACAAGGATCAGTTATCCAAGGAAGTTACCCCTTATTGGCCAGTGAGGGATGAACTATGCATGCAAGATGGGATCTTGTTCAAAGGAGACAGAACTGTAATCCCAGCAGAAATAAGATGGGACATCATGGAAAGAATACATGCTTCACATCTGGGGATCAAGGCATGCCTGTGATGAGCCTGGGAGTGCATCTATTGGCCAGGTATGAACTCTGATGAGAGCATACATGGAGCAGTGTGAGGTGTGTAAGGAATATGGAGACAGACAACAAAAGGAAACTCTACAGCCCCATGATGCCCCAGCCGGACCGTGGGAAAAGGTGGGCACTGACCTGTTCACACTCAATGACAGGAACTACATGATCATAGTAGACTATTACTCCAGCTTCTGGGAAGTAGACTACTTGGAGGACATGCAAGCAAGAACTATAATCAGGAAACTGAAGGCACACTTTGCAAGGCACTGGATACCCAACATCTTGTGCTCAGACAGTGGGCCACAATATACAGCAGACGAATTCAAACATTTTAGCAAGAAATGGGAATTTGAGCACAAGACTTCGTCCCCCGGGTACCCACAAAGCAATGGGAAGGCAGAGTCCACAGTCAAGATGGCCAAGAAACAGATTCTCAAGGCAAAGAAGACAGGCCAGGATCCTTACCTGGCTCTGCTCGACCATCGTAATACCCCCTCCCAAGGACTCAATAGCAGCCCAGCACAGTAACTGATGAGCAGAAGAACGAGGACACTACTCCCTATGAGAGATGCAGCCCAGTGGGGTAGAGGCTACACAGAGACAAATTCAAGAACACCTAATCAGACAGACAACATACTACAACAGAGGAGCCAAGGACCTCATGCCCCTTCAAACAGAGGATAAGGTATGGGTTCAACCACCCCACAGCCACACAAAGGAATGGCAAAAGGCTACAGTACAAGCAGAAGCAGGACTAAGATCATATGAGGTAATTACAGATGCAGGGCAGAGATTAAGACGAAATCATAGGCAACTGCGGAGCAGCAGAAGGGAGCAAGCAGGTACAGAGCAAAGAGATCCTTACCAGGAGGATTTGGATCATGCCTCAATACTCAGTTGGCCAGAGGACGGAGAGCCATCAGAAATTAGCAGGAAGACTGTCGATAGAAACAGACTGTCGATAGACTGTCGATAGAAAGGAGAATCGTATCAGGGCAGAAAGAAGTCCTTCACCTGGAGCTGTAACTCAGACAAGAAGTGGACGGCTGGTCCAGTGGCCTGAGTATTTAACCGACTATGAAACTTAAAGGGCCTAGGACACTACAGATAGCTGGCGGTAAAGGCCATGCTTCCACGGTGGGCTATGTGCTTGCAACCTCTGACCCCGGCAAGTAAACCATGACGTCCAACAGCAACAAAACAAATTTTTTCCTTTTCTTTGTCTTTCCTTTCTTTGTTAAAGGGAAAGATGTAACAACCTGCAGGTTGGGACTGGAGTTGCATGGCGGGAACTATTTAGAGGAAACACAGCAGTTTGTGAAGGAGAGTGTGCATGGCCTAGGTGCAGCCTCATGGAGTAAACTTAGTTAAATAAAGAGTTTGGTTGTGTTAACATCCTGTCCCTTCCTTATCACACGGCACACTGTGCATGAAACAGTGGTGGGCTGTATGCCCATGTTACCTTTTTCTGTTATTGGAAATAATGGATCCATGCCCACATTACCTCCTTTCCCCCCATCAGGCTGGGCTGTGTGAGGGTGTCAGAAAAAACCTCCCTTCCCCCAGCTCACTAGTTCCCCACATCCTTCCTCCAGCCCGGGGGTAGTAGCAGCAGCGGCGGCAGCAGCAACTCACTTGGGGACAGTGGCTGCGGCAGCAGCAGGGACTTCTCCAGCTGCCTCTCTCCGTAGCTTCCTCTGGGTGCTTCCAGCCCCTCCTGATGGGGCCTTTCAGGCAGCCGCAGCTGGATGACATCATCCAGCCACGGCTGCTCTGAAAGACCCCATCGCAAGGGGATGAAAGCAGTCAAAGAAAGCTATGGAGAGAGGCGGCTGGAGAAGTCGTTGCTACTGCTGCTGCCGCCACTACCCCCGAGTGAGTTGCTACAAACGGGAATTTCTCTGCTTCAAAGGGGAATCTCACTGCAAGTTTATCTTATGGTGAGATTACCCTGCACATGTTCAAATTACATGTGAATTTAAACTAATATGAGCGATCCAGCCCTGTCAATCCATGATGAAATACACGTATAATTTCATCATGTATGAGGAACGTGGGCAAGCAGCCTGTGAGTTCAAACACCCTGTATGTTTTTATCAGTGCTAGATTTTTGCATTTCATAAGGTTGGTTTTTCCCCTTTCTAAGAGATTGTAATAGAGAAACAACTACAAATTGACTAATATCCTAATCTTTTCCCATAGTGATTTAATTGTCCTCATGATGATTCACTGCTAATGGTGAGCATAGCTACTGGAGAGTGACAAAATCAGTAACCAAAATATAATAGACATGGATGTGGTCAGCTTCCAGTACCCCTGCTTTTGTTTTCGTAGCAAATGGATCAAACCTAGGGTGACTTAAAACATCAATCATTTATACATTTTCTCTTTTCTTGTTCCAAAAACCTTGCCAAATTGTACTTAAATGAAGTCTTCTAAGGAAAAAGCATGTAAGAATTCTTAACTATAAATATATTTATTGTGATTTTTAAAAGAATGAGGTATTTATAATGGATTGAACCAGGACTTCTCTGCTCTATGTTATCTTTATAATGTTTGCCATAAAGTGCTTCCAGGCGACATCTTGACTTCTGTAAATTTTCTTTCTTCTCTTTCATTGGTGCCTGGAACAGATTATTGTGGGTTTTAACATTTTAAAACATTTAAGTATCCTGTTTGAAAGCAGGAAAAAGGAGTGTAGCATATTGATATGAAAGTATACTGGCTTCCCTGAAAAGATTTTATTAGATTTTTGGTTTCTTTCTCTCATGGTGCTTGTTATGTAGGTTGTGTTAATAAAATTTATTTAAAAGGTACACATTTGTATAGGTAACATATTTGGAGCCATTGAAAATGTCTGTGCATCATAGTGCAACGGGGACTTGGTTTTTGAAATGATTAGCTACTGAATCAGTGCATTTTGAACTTAAATCTAATAGCTCTAAACAATATATTATATTATTATATTTGTCTGTTTTATTCCTGTTACTTGTGCAGATATGTCCTTACTTGTCTCCTGCTTAGTTGTATGATTTGGCTCAGAAAAGGCTAGTGGCAACCTGGGCTGATTAATCTGTTGTTTGATTAAAAACTTTGAGATGGGGTGATTTCAGACGTTACGAGATCACGGTGAACCACACTGAACCACGCTGAACCCCCCCGCGGGGCCAAAGGGCCCGGAACGTCTGAACGGCGTGCGCCAGATGTTCACCACGCTCAATACCCACATGGGGTCAGTTTCAACCACGCTTCCCGGGCTAGCCGGGGGAAGGTCTCGGGAAGCGTGGTCAAACCAACCCCCACAGGGAACCAAGCAAAAGTAACGTCTGGACGCCAATCCCCCAGCGGAACCAAAAAAATGGAGCCCCGGCCGGGGACGAGGCACGCAGCGTCGCTGCCAGGCAACCAGCACCAACACAAACACCGGAGGGAGATTTAAAGCGAGAGCAGCAGCAAGCAAGCGTGGCGGGATGGAGCGAGGAGGGAAGCGGAAGAGAGCGGAGGCACGAACAGCGACAGCGGCGGGACAGGAGGCGGAGGACGTGCAGCCAGGCCCAGCGATGCAGGCGGAGGGGGCACAGGTGCAGGAAGGGGGCACACGGGAGCACCCGACCAGGGAGGCGCCCCGGGAACACCAACCACAGCTGCAGCCGGGTCGCGCCGCCCCGGGGACAGCGGCCGGAACAGGCCCACAGGAGGCACCCAGGAAACGGGTAAGGGCACCCACTGGGAGGGGAACAGGGGGCACAGGGGAACCCCCTGTGGAGGGGGCCGGGGGGACCCCGGGCGGAAGGCAGGGGGGCAGGGGGACCCCGGGCGGAGGGCAGGGGGGCAGGGGGCCCCCGAGAGGGCCCACACCCTCACCCAGCAACCAACCACCCCCCTTCCCCCCCCCAGACACGAAAGTCGGCCCGGGCGGACGAGCCCCAGGAGGAGCCCGGCCCCCGGCCCCCGGAGGCGCACCCCCAGGAGGAGGTGGAGGAGGAGCAGAGGCAGGTGCAGCATGAGCTGCACCGGGAGGAGGAACAGCAGGGGCCCAGCCGGAGGAAGGCCTATCACAGAGGGGGACAGTGGGGCCTCCAGGAGACCCGGGACTTCATACGGATCTGGGGGACCCTCGAGTACCAGGTGGAGCTCGCAATAAACCAGCGCAACGAGCATGTCTACCGGGACATCGTGCGCGACATGGAGGCGGCGGGGCACGAGCGCACTGTCAACCAGTGTCGCTCGAAGGCCAAGGAGCTCAAGAGGGGGTACAAGGCCCTCAAGGACAATAACAGCCGCTCCGGCCACGGGGCCCGCACCGCCCCCTACTACGATGCCCTGGACCGCATCCTTCACATGAAGGGCTCCATCGTTGCCCCACGCCTGGTGGGCAGCGCTGTGGTCCAGGGCAGGGAGCGGGCCGAGGTACCCCCTCCCCTCGCCGCCCGCCCGGTAGACACGAGCTCAGGGGACCCCCACCCCCAGGAGGACCACCCGGGACCCGCAGAAGCCCCAAGGCCCCCCCCCAGCAGCAGCCCGGAGACATCCCAACGCCGGGCCGGCCAGGCGGAGTCGGAGGTCGGCACCTTCACCACCCTCAGCCAGTGGTCCCAGGGGGAGCACTCCCAGGGTGAGGCGCCGGGCTCCGAAGGCTCGGAGACGGACATAGAGGGTAAGCGGGCCCCCAGGGCAGGGGGGGGCAAGACCAGGGGGCCGGTGGCAGGGGCGGGGGTGGGGGCCCTGCTGCAGGGGCCACAACCAGCCCCCTTCACCCGCTCCCCCCTCTCCCGCCCGCAGGACATGGGGAGCCCCAGGACCGGGCCAGCGAGACGGTGCAGGCCCCCGCGGAGGGCACAGGAGAGCAGGTGCCGGACCCAGGTAAGGCGGGAGGGCTGGGATGGCGGGAGGGCCCCCCGGGCGCCAGCCCAGGGGGGCCTCCGGCCTCAGTGGGGGAGGGGGGGCAGGGGGCCCCGGGACCCGACCCCGCTAGGGGACAGGGCCCTGCACTGACCCACCCGCCCATTTCCACAGGGCAGCCCCCGCGCGCGGCGCCTCCGCCGGCCGCGGCCCCAGCCCAGCGGATGCGGGAGTACCGGGCGCGGGTCCGCAGGCGCAGGGAGGAGCAAGCGGAGGACATCGTCCGCAGGGCGGAGGAACAGGGGGAGCGCATGATCGCCTCCGTGGACCGCATGGAGGCGGCCATAGAGCGGTCCATGGAGAAGGCCCTGGAGACAGACCGCCGGCTGGAGGCGGAGGTGCGCCTGGAGCGGAGGCGGGAGCGCCGGGAGCACCAGCGGCAGCAGGGGCTGCTCAGGGGCCTCCGGCAGGACATACAGGGCATGGTGCGGGAGCACAGTGCAAAGATGGACAGGTCCCACGACATTGGGACCTCCCTGCTCCTGCATGCGGGCACCATGTGTGCCTACGTGATGGCCGGCGCACCTCCGGGCGCCCTGCCCGCCCAGGTCCCCATGCCGGGCCCCTCGGCGCCCCCGGGCCCAGCCCTGCCGCCCCTGGCGCCCCCCCGGCCCCAGGGCCCTCGCATGCGCCTCCCAGTGCCCCCGGGCCTCCGGAGGGTCCAGCCCCCCCGGGGCGCGACCGGGGCACCGGGCACAGCTGCCCATCCGCCGCCCGGCCCCCTGCCGGGGCCGGGACCGGCCCAGGACACGGCAGGGGACACGGACAGTGGGGGGGAGGGGAGCTCCCAGAGCTCGGTGGGCCCAAGCGGCCGCACGAGGGGTCGGCCCAGGAAACGCGGGGGGATGGTGGGAAGGGGGGGGAGGGGGAGGGCCACATGAGGGCGGGTGGTGGACGGGGTCACGGGCACGGGGGTGGGGAGGGGGCACAGGGTGATTGTGTGAACTGTGTGGGCAATAAAGTGTTGTAAAGAGACAGTTGTCCCCGGCCCGTTTGTGGGGGGGACAGGGCTGTGGGACCGCGTGTACAGGGGCATTGGCACGGAAGGGGGGGTGGGGCCCCCAGGGGCGGGAAGGCCCTCACAGCGGGCCCCCCCGGGCGATGTGGGTTGCAAGGGCGTTCCGGATCCTTTTGGCATACCGGTACTCCCGGGGGTTCCCTGCGTTCACGTACAGGGGAACAGGACCGGGGGGCCGGTGGGGCTCGGGGTACTCCAGGGCCGCCCCCTCGGTCTCGCACACATTGTGCAGAACGCAGCAGGCACCGATCACCAGGGCGGAGGTGGGGACGGTGAAGTCCAGGCGGCCAGCTATACTCCTCCAGCGCTGCTTCAGGGCCCCGAAGGCACGCTCCACCACGGTCCGGCTCGCACACAGGCGGGTATTGTATACCTGCTCCGCAGGGGTGCTCGGGACAGGGTAGACCTTCATCAGCCAGCGGGTCAGGGGGTAGGCGGGGTCCCCCAGGATGCAGGGGGGCATGGGAACACCCTCGATCCACCTCATGCCCATGTCCGCGAAGTCCCCCCGGTACATGCGGGCATAGAAGGGGGAGATGGTCATGATCCTGGCGTCGTGACTCCGGCCGGAGTTGCCCGTGTAGATGTCTATGAAGCGGGCCCGGTGGTCCACCACCCCCTGCAGGTGCAGGGAGTAGTATCCGTGCCGGTTCACATACTCCAGGGCCTCCCCCGCGGCCGGGCGCAGGATCTCGATGTGTGTGCCGTCCACGGCTCCGATGCAGTTCGGGAAGCCCCCGGCCGCGAAGCCAGCCATCACAGCGCCCTGGTCCAGGAGCTGGATGGTCCTGTCGAGGAGCACGCCCTCCACAGCCTCGCACACATCCCGCACGATGCAGGCGACCGTGCTGAGCCCCACCCCGAAGTGCTGGGACACGGAGCGGCAGGAGTCGGGCGTTGCGAGGGCCCAGACCCCTATGGCCACCCGCTGGACCATGGGGATGGGCTCCCGCATGGAGGTGTGCTGCCGCTCCAGCCAGGGCGTGAGGAGCTCCGCTAGGCGCAGCAGGGTGGCCTTGCCCATCCGGAAGTGGGACCCCCACTCGGCCTCCCCCCAGTGGGCCTGGGCCCGCTCCCACCAGGCCTGGGGCCGCTCCGTGACCCATAGGCTCCGCGCTATGGGCATAGCCAGCAGCGCTGCCCGGCGGAGGGTCTGCGTTGCCCAGCGGAACCGCCTCGCGGCCCCTCGGAGCGCAGCGGGCCGGGTGAGGCTCCGGCAGGCGGCCAGCCACGCCCCCCAGGCCCGGCGCCGAGCCCTGAGCCGGGCACGGACTCTCCTGCGGGCCTGCTGGCCCCGGAGGCGCACGCCAGCCCGCAGGGCCAGGACATAGCGCAGGCGGACGGCCAGGTGCACCCTCTCGGTCAGGAGGCACAGCTGCTCAGTGTGGTCACGGTGCCACTCAGCCGCGAGCGCGAGGAACATCCAGTTCCCACCTGCCCTATCGCGCTCCATGGTGCTGGGGCCCCGGTGGGGGCTGGGAGCGCTTATGGCGGCCCGGTGCTGGTGGCTCCGCCCGGGGGTCGGCCTCGCGGGCCTGCGCGCGCCCTGTGCCGGTGCGTTCCGGCTGCTCCCGCCCCCAGCACCCCGGGCCCCCTCCCCTCGCTGTTTGTAGCGGGATGGCCTTGAAGGTGCGATTAGGCAGACAGAGAGCTCGCTGTTGTTCTCTGCAGCTGTGCCGGGCCCGCACCCCACGCCTCGCTCTGTTGTGCTACAATGTTGCGGTGCGGGCCCGTGTTCCCTGTCCCGGGGGCCGGGCCGAGCCTCTCCCGGCCCTGGGCAGTCTGTGTGCCCTCCGGGCTCCGTGTCCCATTCCCTGTTGTGCTGGACCATGGCTGGCTGCCCATCCATGGGGCTCCCGCTGTCCGGCCCCCAAGGGGCCCCCCATATCTGGGCCTTCCGCGAGACCATGTCTCTGTGCGACCTGTGGCACACCCCTGCCGTGCAGCTGCTCCTGGCCGGGCCGGGGAGCCGTGCAGGTGCCTACGAGAGCCTGAGCTCCGGGCTCCGTTACTTTGGCCATGTGGTGAGCGCCCGTGATTGCCGGCTGCATGCGGAGGCCCTGGGGCTGGCTCGTTTCCCCGAGGGGCGCATCCCGGAGGTGCTGTGCGCCCATGTGCCCTGGAGCGCCTCGGAGACCGTGTCAGCGCTGGTGGTGTGTGGTCTGGGCGCCTACTCGGAGTGCCTGGCCGAGGGTGGCCCTGCCTTGGCCGTGAGCTACTTCTCCTGTGTTCACGGGGCCCGTGGGTACCAGCGCACCCGTGGGGCGGCGTTCCAGCGGCTTCTGGAGCTGGGGCATCTTCCGTGGCCCCCTTCTGCTGCCTGCTGTGTGCCGGAGCCCTCCGCGGTGGAGATGTCATCCCTGTTGGCGGTGTGGGCGCGTGTGGATGTGCAGCTGGCCCTCACCATGCCCGATCCCTTCGAGGCCTACTACCTGATCGCCCACTACATGTCCTTGCAGGGGTACCGCCGGGGCATGCTGCACTGGCCCCACCTGGTCCACCGGGCGGGCCACCCGGGCCCTGGGGCCAGCGGGGCCCCCGGCAGCGGCCCGTGAGCCCCGCGTCGCTGGCCTGCCCCCCCCGGCGTGGTGCCCCCGTGTGGGCTCCCGCCCCGGCCCGGGGGGGGGCCCTGGTCCCCGCTGGCCGCTCCCGACCTGCGGACCCCACCTCGGTGAGCTCCCGCCCGCCTCGCTGCTTGCTGCTGCCCCTGGCCGTGGTCCTGGGCCCCCTCCATCCCCGTGACTCCGTGGGTGCTGCCTGAGCGTCGCTGGTGCTGCGGAGGAGCACCGCTGGACCCGGCTGCCCTGCCTGTGCCAGCCTTTGACTGTGGGGCCCCCTTCCTCCTCCTCCTGGCGCCCCTCCGCCGGCCTCGCTGTGCTTTGGGGGCCCCCAACGTGCCTTGCTCCGGGGGTCCGCCCCCCCCCCCCGAGACTGCCTCTGTTCCTGTGGGGGCACCTCCTTGGACTGGACTGGACTGGGGTGGTGTGGGGGTGGGGGTTGCTGCTGTCTGTGCCTTGCCCCGTGGTGGTGCCCCCCCCCCCCTGCCGGTGTTCCGGGTGGGGTTTTCCGGGCGCCCCTTCCCGGCCTTTCCCTGGTGTGTGTGTGTGTGTGTGTGTGTGTGTGTGTGTGTGCCCGGGCGTGTGGCCGTGCATTGTGCCCCGCTGCGGGACCGCTGTGTGAGCCGGCTGTCAGCCTGTTCTCGCTCTTCCCCCCTCCCTTCCCGTTTCCCTTGTGTGGGCGTTCCCTTGTGTGCCTTGTGGCTTCGTTTGCCCTCAGTCGGCCATGTCTGTGTCCCGCCCCTGCCCGGTGCCTTGTGGGGGTTTAGCGCCCGCCGGGGGTTCGGCTGCACGTCTGTTGTGCTGCCACGGGCCGTGATGGTGCGGCCCGGTTCCGGGCCGTGGTCCCGTTCCCGGCACGTCTGTTTGGGTCGTTTTCCAACCCCCGGGCGTGGTTGCGCTGTTCGCCCCCCCTGGTGGTTCGCTGTGGTGAACCGGCCGCCCGTAACGTCTGAAAGTACCCATGGAGTAAGAAGCCAAGAGTTTTTTGCCACTGTCTTTGTGTATGGGTTTGAGCATGTGATTTAAACTCAGTATGTTTTTGTGATACCAAGATAAACAGGAAAGCTCCTACCCAATGGTTTTGAAGACATGAGGGTATCATCTACTTGGCCTCATTTCTAAAAGTGCTAGGCACCCAGCTGTTTCCACAAATTTCTGCTGGGTGCTCAGCACTTTTAAAAAGGCTTTCATTTAACTATCTGCATTCTGCAGTCTAAATATGGATTTAGGGAGCCTAACTTTGGGGCCCCATATCTTAAAACATTTGCCACTGAATTTTACTATAACTGTTAGAAATCTGAATAGAATATTTCAAATGATTCCAAAACTAATAAAAAAAACCTTTCCTTTAAAGGTTTATGTAAGACATTCATACTAAGCTTGTATTTTGTAGCATGTAGATTAGTTTAAATTGTCTTGTGGTTCTAATTTAGATTGAAAATAACTCAGGATTTCCACATTCGGTTAACACTTGCAATGTATATATACAGTGGAATTATGTTTTGACTTCCTCTTCTCTTCATCACTTTTTCATCTTATTCCCTTGAGAGCAAGCTGAAAATTCATCTCTTTTGGATTTGTTAAATTCTGTTCTCATTGGAGGATATTGTTGAGACTGGAGATGAACTTTTTCCTTACTTTACAGAGAACAGAAATGACTGATCACAGTCCAGTCTGCATGCTCTAGAAAGACAATTGTCTCATTTATTTCCTGATCCAAACTGAAGCACTCTGTGTATGAGCAAATGGAACATATTATATTTTACAACTGGAATACACACACACACACACACACACACACATCTTTTACATTGGATTTTTTGGCTGGGGAGGTGACCTTTTTTTTTGGGGGGGTGACATAGTTTTTTGGGTATGGGTTGTCGCTCTTATTTTGCAGTAGAAAATTCAAGCAGCTTGCCTGCTAATCGTTGCTACTTTTCTGTAAAGACTGGGTTTTGGGAAGGGTCCTAAAATGTTTTAAGTTGCCATTTTAGTGAATGGGGGACATGTTATTTCTGCTTCATGAAAATCCCCCATTTGACGGCCATCCAACGTGGCTGCCTACCTAGCTGCCTGCCTGGCTGTCCACTTGTGCTGTCCCCCTTGGCAGCATAGTCACTGTCATCTACCCATCTAGTTGCCAGCAGCTTGGGAGGGAGGGCAGGGGGGAACTAACGCTGCCCTCCTGCCCTCCTGCCTAGCCGTGTGCCTGAATGACTGCTTGTGCTGCCCCCCACCCCAAGATCTCTCTCTCTCTCTCTCTCTCTCTCTCTCTCTCTCTCTCTCTCTCTCTCTCTCTCTCTCTCTCTCTCTCTCTCTGTGCATGTGTGTGTGTAGACTGGTTTGAGTCTCCTGTTAACGTAGCCATATTATTCAAGTCTAGGTATCACATGTCCATAAGATGATTAACAAATGACACAGTGCACCCTTTACCCAAGAAGCAATACACACAGTATATTAGAATCACAAATGATGGAGCTAGAAGAGACCTGTCGGGACATCTCATCGCCCTGGAATAAAGGACAGATGCCTGTCAGAGAGGATGCACCATACACAGGGGTGTAATAATCCAATTGCTTCCTTGTCTGTAGTGAACATACTTTCGAATCTGGCAAGTAGATTTTTAGAACCCTGGGCCTCCTTCCTTGCCCAGCAAGTCCCAGCCTCATGAGGAATTTAATATTTTAAATTCCTTAGGTTGTCTGTGTGTGGTGGGGTGGGGACGGCTGTGGGGTATGTTTGTGTGTGAGACTGTCTGCTTGGGGATGCCTGTGTGCAAGGGGGTGTGATTGCGGGGAGTGTGTGTCTGCCTGCCTGCTAGGGGGTGCCTGAGTGCGAGATGGGTGGGGAATGGTGTGGGGAATGTGTCTGTATGTGTCTGTCTGCTTGCTTGGGAGGGAGGACAGGTGGGGAAGGAGCTATCTGCTTTTAGACAGAACTTTCAAAACAAATGCATGTATTTTTGCTTTATGTTTCCATCAGATTATAGGTCCATTTAACCTTGATTAACAGAAACAAACTTACCCATATTAAAATAAATAGTGCTATGGTGGAGGATGCAGTGTGGCTTCCTAGACTGAATGGTAATGTTTGGCCAGATTGCTGATTTTAAAGCAAACAGAGCTTCCCATGCAGCCCTCCGAGCTGTTTGCAGGAGGGGAGGGGTATAAATATATTAAATAATAAATAAATAAATAATGCATGACAAAAATAAGACTAAAAAGGGGGCAAAAACTGCTAGCTCACCTGCTTTAATCAGGAATGTCACCCATGAGCATAAGCACAAAAAAAATAATTTATGTGGGGCCCAAAAGGGCCAGAGTTGGGCTAACGTATTCCCAGGGTTGTGCTAACCTGATCCTTGAATGGCATGAGAGTTTTACAGTACCGAAGCAGAACAAAGAATATATATATTCTGTGGTACTTGTCAAAAACCAGGGGAAATTTACCACCCAGAAACCTCTGGTTTAAGAAAATAATTAAGACTTGAATAATGTTTTCCAACAAATACTTTTGCACAGGCGGGGGACCAAAATTTCTAAGTAAAGTCTTTTACAGAAACAACCATAACCCTAAAAGCACGAAAATTTAAGTTTAAGGCTCCAAATACAACCCTTTTCCCTAACCTATCCCTTTCCCCTTTAGCTGGAGCCGCTAACTCTCAAAGCACTGTGACCTCACCTTAACTAGTGCACTTAGTGCAAAAGAAAACATTTGACATTTCTTGATTGAAAGAAAGAAATGTTTTGTCTTTTCTTACTTGATTTTTTTGTTAGAAAAGGCCTGTAAGATAAAGCTGGACTTAATCTTAGTCCTGAAAGATAAAGCAGGTCCAACCATCACAGTTTTTTCCAGCACATAGTATGTAAAGATCGAGAATAGGTCGTTTTACATTTTCAAAAAACCCTTTTAAGCAAAGAACAACTTAGGGCGCATTCAGATGTGCGCTTAATTCACACAGCAGCGGCGGCATCGTGCGATTTAAAGCAACGCGCACTTCGGGGTTGGTGTGAATGCACCAATTCAGCATAATGCGAACTGTCGGAGTGCGGTTTTAAAAGCTGCTCGGAGCAGCTTTTAAAACCGCACTCCGACAGTTCGCATTACGCTGAATTGTGCGCACTAGGTGCATTCGCACCAACCTGGAAGTGCGCGTTGCTTTAAATCGCACGATGCCACTGCTGTGCGAATTAAGTGCAGCCTTAGTCAAACAACTTACAACTCCAAATAGAATATCTTCAGCACAATTGACATGAAAGTGACAAAAAAACATTTAAAATGAGCAGTCATGCACTTAATGCATCTTCTGGTATTATGAAATGTATCCACACAAATAGTTAAAAGCACCATTTAATGGAACAGTAAATGCATCATGTGGTATCACGAACACAATGTAACACCAAATAAGGTGCACTAGTTAAGGTGAGATCACAGTGCTTTTTGAGTTAGCGGCTCAGGGGAAAGGGGTTGTGTTTTGAGCCTTCAATTTCCATGATTTTTAGGTTATCGTTGTTTCTGTAAAAGGCCTTGCTTGGAAATTTTGTATTAATTTCTACTTTTAAAAATGCTTAACTGGAAATGTAACAGTTTTGTATACAATGGTCCTGAAACTGATTCCAGTGTGTTATTGATGTAAATCAAAGGAGTTCAGTATATAAGACCACAATTGAATTTATTGTGTTAAAAACAATCATTTTTGATCATATTTACCTTGTGTTTGGTGCAATGGTCACCTTGCCGCCGCTCCATTAACCACTTCCTACCTACCCTACAGCACATATGTCAGGGGAAGTGTACAAAAGTGGGGCATGTAAGAAATGATATTTTATAGGGATGGGTGAACGCGGTTCAGAAGTTCGGAGTTCAACCTGAACTCGGCCTGCTCGGATGACCAAACCCGAACTGACCGAGCCAAACTCAATTCCGAACGTCGAAATGACCAAACAGTTCGGTCAGTTCGGATCGCGTTCGGGTGGCAAAAAAAGGGTCACTGGAAGGTCAAATGTGACAGGGAGGGGTAGTCAGCTGAGGAGCAGATTTCCAGGCACCAGGGGTGGAGAGGCTTGCAAGAAACAAAACTATCTGCCTCCCCCCTTCCTAACACCTTCTGAGCTAGTCACTGTTCCTGAACAGCAGGTGTTTCAGAAGGCTCCCTCTCCCAGCATTTCCCAACTCCCCAATCCATTGCAATCCTCCTCCCGTTTCACCCATCCAACCCATCTACCCCCATATTCTCATTCATTTATTTAGCTTAGCTTAGATAGATTTAGTGGTTATTTTTTGTTTTTACCCCTCCCTGTGTTCAATCTTCCTTCCTCCCTCCTCC